>CAEGAE010057100.1:0-45432 GCA_903067095.1 Girardinus metallicus
CTTTTTTTTTTTTACATAATTTTTATATGTGATGTGGAAGTTTTGGTGGCTACATCAAAAGAAGTTTGATGGAGGTTCTTTGTGGGAGATTCACCATCTCTGGGCGAATGGGAGGGTCTGCCTGCCTCCTTCCTAACCTCACCCGCTGAAGTTAAAGCAGAGAGGAGGCAGTCGCTCCACGCGTGGACAGTCGACAGACCGACGTCATGCTGCTGCAGCCCAACAGGAGTCCTCTCCTGCTCACCGTCACCTGCATGTGTTTCTCGGGAGCTTTGCTTTGGTCTTACCAGGAAGAGGATGCCAGTGAGGGGTAACTGTTTTCATTATCAGTTTTAAACTAACAGAGAAGAAATGTATATTCAACTCGGCTCAAAATTTTTATATACACGTTTTCTTTTCCAGGGAAAAATGCTCTGAGAATAACATTTCAACTACAAAGTATCCCTGCGTGAAGTCGACCGGAGAAGTTACGACATGCTACAGGTACACCAAGTCAAATTTATGCAGTAAAAGTAGGAAACAGAAAAACTGCAGTGTTGCAAGATGTGAATCTTAAATCTGTTGTAATAAATCAAATTACCAATTAGCTTGGTTCTTGAAATGAAATAGCATTCTAAGTCTGAAATATTTACATTTTATGTCTGCCTCAAGAAACAATAAAGGGCACTATAGACAAAAAACAGTTAGAGAACAGTATGTTTGCTTTTTAATTGTTTCTAGTGAACAGATTTCTCCTGAATTTTATTAGCACAATCCATTAAACCTACGTGCGTTATACATTTACTTATTGTTTGGTGCTGTATACCTCCACTAGAAACCTTGTTATCATTATCCTGTGCCATGACACTGGAGAGTTTCTAAACAATATGGATTAATCTCCTGTCTGAGGCTACAGGTCAGTTTGTTAGTAGCTAATCTCTCCTTTGTGCTCAGCCTTCCAGGCATAATGAAAACATACTGCTAATTTTATAAAGTTATTGTTTGTAAGAAATACTTGGAACTCCACTGACCTCATGGAAAAGTTCATGGTTTAAAATTACTCCCGTGTGACAAACAGTATGGATTTTGTATAAAGTAACACAATTAAACAAGCATATTGCTACTCATGTTTGGAAAGAAACTGTCCAGAAAGATGGATCATTTAACTAAAACAAAAACTGCAGAAGCGCTACTGTAACATCTCCAAACCACTTCTTAACATTAGCCTTGATTATAAACTTTTGAGGGTGCTTTAACCTTGTTTGGGGTGACTGATGGCTCAATTGGAATGGGATATGCTATTTACAGACTCCGTGATTTATATTAAAGGCAAGTCTGTTTTTGCTTCAGAAACACAATCATAAAACTTAGTTAGGGAGCAAATTTGAAACATGTCTCAAAGATCTTAATTTACAACAAATCAGTGTTCTCAAGTCCCATTTAAGGAAAGATTTGTTAAGCTAAAAATCCGACAGATTCTTGGGTATCTCATGAAAGAAACTGACTTTTAAAGGTTTTGCTTCGCATTGCTTGACCAACCTCTGTCCTTGGTTAAGTGGCATCCTGTTTGATCTTCTCATCTTAAACACACTCTTGACATAATGATGTTGGTTTATGGTTATTGGCTGCAGCCGCAAATTGTTTCCCACACTGTTTATTTAAAGAAGAAAAATTGCTTCAGCTAAAAGCCATGATAATGTCTCCCAGAGTGCATTTCAGGTCACCTGCGCAGTGTGAGCTTAAGACTATCCCAGCAATCCCCTGCAACATCAGTTAAACAAGTCTCGTACATGGTTCCAAAAACTATAAAGCGTGCCTTGAATTTGATTACATCAATGTGGAAATTCTATACTGCGTGTTTCTGTACCAAAGCTCATGTGACTTGCCGCAACATGATTTAACCTGGCAAACCTATGATGCTTAAAAAATATATACTTATGGTATTCATTAGCTTGGGAATATATAATTGCATAAAACCTATTAAAGACCTACTTCTGATTAAAGTTACACCCAGATATATAACCAGAAATGTTTACATTTTGGTACATTACAACCATAAATGCCAGTGTTGGTGTATTTTATACACCATGCCAAATGGCCAAAAATTGGTTCATGGTTTTACACTTTTAACCAAATAAAGTAACAAGTGTTACAAGCTTTTGACACCTTTGAATGAAATCCAGTGCAACCAATCATCTTCAGAAGTCACCTAAGTAGTAATCAGTGTGCACCTGATTCTGTATAAATCCAACTGCTCTGCTCTCTAGTAAGATATTTATTAGAGAGTATTAATGGGTATTAATACTTGCATTTTTACACCCAAAAGATGCTTCCTTATAGCATTGATTCAGAAAAGCTTCACATAGGAATGCTACACTTTTACACACTCATTTATTTTGGTCTATAAAAAATGTAGACAAAAGAAATGCATCAGAGTTTACAGTTGTAATGTGACAAAATTTGAATAAATACAAGGGGCATGAATACTTTCGCAAGATATTGTTTATTGCAGACCTTTTTCTCTGAGGAGGAAGGCAGACATGTTTGTCATTGTTTTTCGTCACTCAGCAGTTCAGGTTAAGAAACTGAATTTGTTTGACTTTCTTTGCATTTTCATTTCTTTGATAAATCTGGTTTAGATGTCTTAAATAGACAGCACAACAGACACATCTGTGTTATGTGTTATGCAACCATGTGCAGAGCTTAAGGTTTCATTCTGGAGCTATTTATCATGTTGTGAAAGGAAGCAGAGGAGACACCAGAGACTGGTGCCAACTCAGCTCTTCTCTTTTTGACTCTTTCACTTATTCCACATAGAGATCGTTTTGTTTGGTTTCTTTGTTTTAAAGGCCTAATGTGCCAGTATTGAGCATTTTTAGCCTGCATACTCTGTGCCTGTGTTCACAGCTCTACAGATCACAGAGGTATATGTGCTTGGCTCAAAAGTGAAACGTAAAAAACAAGAAGAGGAAACTTGTAGGTTTTCTGTTCCAAACCTACTTAAATCACAAATTCCTGTGATTGCAACATTATACTTTGCTTAAAACCAGTGACGGATTTGATTAAGATGATAAGCTGTGAGCTGCTTGTCCCATTTTGGCAACGCTTTCTGAGCTGAGGCCTCCTGCGTTTTCGGAATGAATTGCCCAGAGATCAGTTATGATCATTATTTCCAGGAGTGTGGCTTATCTGCATAAAGATTTTTGTTTCTGTTCTTTTCTTTGTCGGTCTGCTGGTAATCACTTGCTATGTTAACGATATATTTTTTTTCCTCATAATGTATTTTTCCAAAACCGCAATCCCTGCTCCATGAACCCGTAACATTCTAGGTCCAGAGAATCTTTTCATAACAAAAAGCAGGATTAAAGGAATTACTGAATAGGATAGATGGCTGTGGTAAGAGTAATACTTGATCTGAATCCAGGTTTCAAATTTGCTGGCCTTCAAATTCACCTTAGTATTTATCCAGTTAGCTAAATAACAATTTTTCAGAAATATGGAAAATACACCTCAAAGACTTGTTGATAAAAAGCAGCAAGTCTTTGCACTTTTATTGGACCTTTTTTAGTCGGGTTCCTAAGTCTCTGACAATCCAAGATGAGAGCCAGATCCAGTGTGTTAACCGTCATCAGGATGGAGGGACATTAATAATTCTTGTTTATATTTATATTTCTCCTGTGACAAGAATGTATGAAACAGTGATTTCACTGACTTGATTTATTATGTATACATTGTCAGCTTTAACCAGTGGAAGAAAAAAAAACAGAAGACAGTCAAAGTCAAACTTTTCTGTGTGTACTTCAATTGCATGAAAGTTGTGAGTGGAATGTGTAATTCTTGCATTGATACGTTTTAAAATGTTACTACATATTTTCTTATGATTATTTGCTGTCTTTGTCATAGGAACAACTCTTAGGAAAGTTGACTTTAAGGTGTAAAAAGCTGTGAACATTTTTTTGGACAAGTTCCACATTGAAACATTATAGTAGGCTAATGCATACATTCTTGTTCCTTTCCATTTCATTTTAATGCAAAGAGCAGCAGTAACAATTCTTTGCCAGTGTTTGCTTTTAATTTAATTGTTGCTTTTCGGTTAACTTGCTGTAGTTTAGAAATTTGTTAAAGAAATGTAGTTGTTGATTTAAACAGAGAGAGAGTGCCATAAAGTTCCAGTAGAGTTATCACTTAAAACAGGTTATTCATCTTGGCCACAAGGCCTGAACCCTCTTTTGTTTTCTTTGGTTTCTCAAAATCTGCTTTTAACATTAGATTTAAATTTATTCCACACCTTGGAATAGCTGTCTCAGCAGGACTTCCTTCCAGTGTACCAATTCAAATATATTTCTGCATGAAAAACTATGGAGGATTTTTTTTTCTTTTTGACATCATCATTCCTCCTGTGATCATTACTCTATAAAAGACATTTTGGCAATTCTGAAGGAGTTTAGCATGCCCCAGTTAGAATGCTTATTACTCTCTTGGTCTGCTACTTGTCTGACGATGATATAAATGTTCTGGAAGGAAAGGAAGAGTGGGACTATTGACAGTATATAACTGGCATCTTTTGAAAAAGCTTTTTTTTTGCTGAAAAAACATATTACAAAGCAAACCTTTGTGTAGCCTCATTAAGCTTCTCCTTAATGAAGAATGAGCTATCTAATATGTTACAGTCATTCAAAAAGGTGTATTGTAAATTTTGCAACTTCAGTGTTTTATGTTATAATAAGGGATGTTAGAAAATAATTAAATATTCACAGAAATGGTGATTTGAATTAGGCTTTGGTATCAATTGTTATTGCCATATTTATAATGCATTAATACTTAATCCCAATGAATTTTTAGATATTAGCTATGTACACTGCTAGAATCAGGCTCCCCGAAACACTCTAAAAAGACACATATGAGTCACATTTAAAAAAAAAAAGTTAAAATTACTGAGTTAAAAACATTTCAAAAGCAATAATTTTTTATGATTAGGTCAACATCTTGCCTGAGGAAAGAGCATAAAATTAGCCCAAGCTGTTTCTCAATAAACCATAAAATAAAACAGTCTTTGAGAATTAATCTTTATTATTAGACATTATGGAGATAAACACTAAACATCACGCCAATCTTAAATACCTTTAATGATTTACAGCAGCCTGTTGAGATTTTGATTTCTGTGGCGTTATCAGAAAAGCATTTTAAAGTGCGGTGAAGGAAAGTTGGTATTATTTTGATATCTGTAGAGGCATCTCTGTTAATAAAATGCTATAACAGTTCATCACTTTAAGGAACTACGTTTGGAATAAGTGACTGACTATGTATAGAAATACCCCACAAAGAGAAACCACATCTTTGAAATGATGCATAATGTCCTGTCAGAAAAAAGCAGCGTCAACATCTGTTTTCTATCAATGGTCAGAAAGAGGATATGAAGGCTTTCAACTGGAGTGCTTTGCTGAGATTGTACTGTGGATTTAAGGAGTTGACATGAACATTTGGTTTTGCTCCTCAGTGACGGCTCCCACACAGTTAAACATTAAAGGGACGTAAAGTCACAAAAGAGGAGGTCAGCTGTTGTGACAGGCGGTCTCATTCTGTCTGATTTAAAACCTGCTGTGATTCAAGTAGGAGATTATTTAAAAGTCCAGCCTTCAAGAAAAAGTTTCAAACCTTGTTTACCATGTCTATAAAATGTATTTTAACAGAGGATTATGAGCACAAATTCATTGTGTGCCCAATGAATTTCAAAAAACTAGAGTTGGCCACACAAGTCTGAAGTCATGATTCTTGTCCTAGTTTGTAAAATTAGAAAATTTTAAATGTGCAAGCTCCAATATGTGGATGCATATCCATTAATATTTTGTTAAATATACTTTAGCAAGTTGCATCTTTACCAATTCCCTCTGGCAATCAATAGCAAGCAGGCCCCTTTCATGATTCTGGCTTAATATTTAACTACTCTTTGCCAGAATTAGTAGAGTTCATTCAACTCCACAAATCATCAGTACAGATTAGCTTAGCATTTGTGCCCAATATCCAAACTGTTTCCATCAAAAGATATCGAATTGCTTGGGATTTTTAGGAATTGGTCAGGAGCCCCCATCTTCATTGAGGCAGTCAAAAGGTTGATTAATTTTAATGTTTAGCCACATCATGTTGTCATTGCTGTAAGGGGTCAAGATCCAATGCACAAAGTAGATGGAATATTAAAGGAGGATGACTAGCTCCTTATCAGCAATGACATTGCTAGCAGACTGTTTGATGTAATTGGGTTCAACAGGACAATGATCTCAAATACACCCCAAAAATGTCTTTTGGGTGTGTTTTTAATTCAGGTCTGTGTCCAGTAAACTAACCAGCAAACTTTTTGTAACCCCCCACTCTTCCCGTAAGAACTCCACCATTTCTTCCAAGAAGAGGAGGGGTTACATAAAGTTGATGGTTGACGTACAACTTCCTATGGGGTGTCTAACTAAATATTTGTCAGGCTTTATTTACATACTTGACAAAGTGGATATTTTTATTTACATGTCCATAATTTATAATTTCAATGTTTTTTGTAGTCTATATAAAAACAAACAAAAGAAATATTTGGTTAACAGTGAGTTTTTTTTAGAGAAACATTCTTGTTTTGGGAAAAAATTCACTGCTTTATAAAGGCTTAGGTACCTTGCCATCAGTAGAACTTTTTTTAAAAGTCAGGGATAAAGAAGGGATCATATTTGTGGTGAGAAGAGGCCACAGTCTACAGTTTAAGGAAAACTGTGGTTGAACACAGTGGTTTTGTGTGACAGATTCATACATTATCCTCATCCATTAGAGAAGATTTATAACTTCTCTGTCTGCTGAAACAACTGACACAGTAGTATATGTTGGAAGGAGTGTCTGCCTGCTTCAGCACATTATCATGGCTGTGAAGTCATTAGTTCATTAATAGCCTATACGAAAGCTGGTGGACTACACACGTTACTAATTTTGATCTCTGTAGTTACAATATTTTTAGACTGAAACTTTTAATGGGCAGTATTGTCATTCCTTCATTAATTTGCTTGAAGAGGAGAATTTGAGGATTCTTTTTCTTGAGATTAAAAAGTGCATTTTAAAGCAGCTTAGTGGTGTTGTTGTAAATGTGCTAGTTGCTTTCTGCTATGCGTATAGTTACAATCAGGCTATAGCATGCCTTACTTTCGAGTCTGGTTATTTTTGCTCATCGAAAGTTTTGATGATTTATCTCTGTGTCTACCTATGCGCATGTCCCACTTTTAAAAATACTTTTGTACAGGTGTTAATATTTGCACCTGCACATGCAGTTCTTGGATTTAGACCTACATTTTAACTTAGAAAAAGCTATTATTATAACACACTCCTTTAATCTGTTTTTAAATCTAAAACAATATTTAGATTTTTGGTACAGCAGTTTATTTGGCAATCTGTTGCGAAATTATTTGTAATTTATAAACATCATTTTTGGGTGTCAAAAATGAAGTTCAAGTTGTTGCAGATGTTGAATCAAATGGTTTTACAGTGAATTCTGCAAGACTTTTTTTTTGTCTAGCATTAATATTCAGGGTTCCTACAATGGAAGTATCTAGACAATATATCCATCTGTCCATATGTCACTGACTGGTTTTTTGCAACTTCCCCACTCAAAGTCTGACCCCTGCAATAGAATCTGCCATAAATGTTTGTCTAAAAGGGGTGCTATTTTGTAGCCTACTTTTAGCATTAAATTAGATTCGACTATACACTGAGTGGTAAATAGCTCTTTAGTCATACTGAGCTAAAGACTTTAAGCCTCTCGCAGTCCTAGCTCAATGCTCAGGAAGAGTGAAGCAGATATCATTGTCAAACATTGAGGATTCGATTGGGGGTGCGTAGGGACCCACCTGTCCCTACACAAAAAAAATATTTTTAAATTGCACATGAGACCCCGCCAGGACCATGCACGTGGTATAAAGCGCACATGGGGTCCCCTTAGGACTGCAGGGAGGTTTAAAAGATGAAACAGCAACTCATTGTTCCTCTGCTTCAAGTTAGATATCATGGAGTGTGAAATATGTTCAAAGTAGGGGAGCACATATTAGTGTTAAGGAGCACTCTCTCGTGATTCACGTACAGCACAAAGACAAGCAAAAACCCTGTCTCTCCAGCCATATTGTTTTTTTATTACTCCTAATTGATTTTTTTAACAGAAATCTGAATTTTAAACCCTTTCACTATGTCATATTTTATTATACAGTCCACTATGTTACAAATAAGGAATGAGAGACCTTTTTCTATTGCTTTGCTTTCATGTGTTCATTTTTAGAAACATAATTTTGTCTTCAAATGTTCCGATTCTTATCAAACTCTTTCTGGCATTACAATATAGAGAGTGCAATTAATTTCTTTCTTTCACTTGCTGCATTATCTCATCTGTTTGCATTTCAGAAAGATTCTGATAATAAAACATGTTTTTCCATAGAGATTAAAATGCCTTAAAGCCAGGAGTTTTTTCAGCATTTTCGACCTCAGACTTCAGATATAAATTATCTGGAGGAATTCTTTGAAATATTCAACATGCAGACGCTTCTTTAGAAAGGCACATTATCCATTACGGATGTAATGGATTAGGAGCTGTCTCTGCTTTTTTCTGCTGAATATCTGTTTCCACTGTTCTGACCATGATATATGCTTGGAAGCCACTTAAAGGTCATACAACTTGCACAAAATGATTTGTAAGATCTGGCTGATCATTTTAAGACCTTCCATGCCCCTGCTTCACATTCAGCTTAAACCTTTAAAGTCACGGGCACTTATCCTTACTTTAAATTACTACTCAACATTTTTTTTCAGGTATTTTGGTTTCTGAAAAAAACCACTCTTGTTTCTTTTGGCTGACTCTCCTGAAACCATCTGTTTCTTTCCATCGAGAACTGTTGTGTGGTCACGTTTTGGTCATGCTGTGGTTTTGCAGTGGTTAGGTGATGCAGTGATAAGTAGTCTACAGACTGCGGTTTTTCTGCCTCTGTGCTCTTAGTCTGTATATCCAAGACTATTTCTTTGTTGCTTTTTTAAATCTACTATTAAGCATATTATTAGAAACACATTGAACTATAGTTACAATTGGCACAGAATTATATTTGTATAGCATTTGCTTGTCAAAGTCACAACAGCAAATCCTTTTCTTTTTCATTTCTAGCTTGGATTTTTGAAGACTTAATTTAAATTCCCATTAGAGAAAATTAAAAGCATGTAATTTATCAGCCCTAAAGGACAGCATTTATAGCTAACAGATATGTTTTACTTGCACCAGTGAACACACATCTCTATATATCAGTCATTTTCAAATTGTAAACAGACGGGGCATTCAACATTAATAACAGATTTTTGAAGCGGCCACTCATGTTTGGTGCTTCTTAACAGTGCAGATGTTTCTCCCTCCCTTGAGAACTGTGCTCATTTACTGCTGAATTACATTATACTTGAGTCACTTACAGTTCATTTTCAAAATATTCCCCATTACCAAGACCATCGGTGTGTTAGTCCACCTGTCAAGTCTTTGTTATACTTTAGTAGTAGAATTGCATTTTGCAGATCTGCTTAAATTACTCTGACATCTTCCTACTCTTTGCTTTTCTGTTCTGCATTAAGGAAGGTGTGAGTGTTTTCCTTTGCAATGTAACCCACACATTAAGAAGCATTACTTTATTTTAATTATGACTTAAGTTAATCACTGTTGACAAATGTTTGCGTGGAGCTCCTGGGCACTGTATAACATTTCACTTCAGCACTAAAATAACACGGAAACCGTAAATCTCAAGTGGGCTAACATGCCTCATATTTTAGTTACCTCATTCACCACATGTGTTTGGAACATATGAAAGGCATAAAGGCAGAACTTTTTTTTTTTTCATGTAATGGTTATTTCCACAATTAAGGGTCAAATCTGTGTTGTATGGCCTGTGTTTAATGCACTTCTGTTCGCTAACTAAAGTACAGAGGAGAAGTATTTGCAGGTTTACAGATTTCTTGTATCTTTTTCTTCTTCATAAATGTTTTAAATCATAAAGCCAATTTTGACATTAGTCTCAGATAAGTGCTTGAATATAAGCAGCGTTTAAATAAGGATTCAATTTATCAAGAGTACAAAAACAACCAAACAAACATTAGCATTGACTTCTTGATCAACATCTGGTGTTTAAATTCTTTGTCTGTGATCAGATCACCATAAACAAGAGTTACAAGCAAATAAACACTCATGTCAAAAGTTGGACTATCAGCCTCTGAGTAATCAGTGGATGTTCTGATGATCCTTCTGAAACATCATAGATACATTTATTCACCTGAGTTACAATATTATCCAGACATTAAAAATGGCTGAATTGTTTCCAATACATTTGTGTGAATAAATGGGTGCAAGATGAGAAAGGAAACAAAAAACAAATAATGGGGACCTTTACAAAACTCAGCATTGGTGTCCAGGGATTTTAAACAATACACAGCACCACAGTAAAACAACTGAAGCTGTCTGGCACATCCTTATTGGTTTATACTCATAATGATTCATAAATGTGACTAAACATTCCAGACAGGGAAAGACATTGAACAAGAATACTTTTGCAATTCATTAGTTCTGGCAGGTTCTATTAGCTCTAAAAATGGTGAAAAAAGTGTATGTGGCAGAGAAAATATACTGTTCTCTGCAATGTCCTGATGTTAGATGGCCAATAAAACTCCCTCTAGAAGACTCCAATGAGCAAAATTTTCATGTAAAATAAATATTTTCTTCAAAGTAATCCAAAATGCTTTTTAGCAATCATTTTAAATTAGCTAACATCAGCACCTTTGGCAACTCTTTTTACAGAAGTTCTTTATTTTTGCGCTTGTCTTTACCAATAGCCAACCGAGTAACTCTGCTGCTTTAGCGGAGTAGTGTTCTTTTCATGTTTGATCCTTTAAAGTTCTGGACTGTGCTCAGAGCGCCAAACTACAGGATGTTCCAGGAAGTAGCACACTAATGGTCTTTCAGATCATCTCTGAAGCTTGTCTGAAAAATAATGTCCTTTGTCTGTCTTCTGTGGATGCACACTTATCACCAAGAAATCACAAATGGAACATATTATGAGTCGTGTCTAAGACTTTCTGCGACTGTGATAAACACAGTTTGAAACATTATCCTAAAATGGACAAATAATAGCAACAGTAATGACCCTTGCCATGAGTATCCAGCTTACCAAACTACACTAAGGATGCATTGACTATTCAGGATGTCACAACAGGGCAAAGTTCAGCATCTAAAGTATTAAAGGGCTCCCTTGCCTGAGTTAAGGGCAGGGTTTTATTATTCTCTGGCATTAGGATATTACATGCGTGAATAATTGCAAGGAATTTCAATTACTTACAGTCCCTTCTAAATTCAGCTGTTTTCTAGTGAAAGTCAAGTGCTTTTCATGGTTCCTTCTGTAGTTAACATATAACAGTGATATTTGGCCTTTTTTTGTTATTAAGCGTGGTTTGCATTAGTATCATATGGAAGTGCTCATGAGGTTTATGTTGACAGACAGTGTTCCTCTGAACAATTTCCTGAAGAATCAGTTTCAAAAACATCAGATATAGCCTGCGCGTGTCTGTAATAAATGCAACATTTTTTTTTTTTACACAGCAGTGAGAGCTTAACTTAAACAGAGAGAAAGATAGATTTAATATGGTAAGGTTTATGATGTTTAATACGTCAGCAGAAGAGATTACAGTCATATTTGATTTGTTTGAAATGGGAACACCAACTGCGAAATAGCTGCAGAGTCAGAGGCTTGACCTGCTTCTATTGATTCAGGCTGGGAGGATAGAGGCATTTTTGACTCCAAAGCGAGGTCTGTGCTTTTAAATAAAAAATACTCAATGTCCTCCTTTAACATTACCATTGTGATCAAATCATCACTTTTTACCAAAGCATATCCTTGTAACAAACATCTTAGAAACATTCGGCCAGAAAAATCCTGCTTCAAACTGTTTTTTATTATATACCACCATTTTTGCTAGCACTGTTTTTAATAACTAATAAGTCTCTTTTTTCCCAGTAGACAGCATATATCCTTTTTTATAACAATCAGTAAGGATATTAGTCTGAATTTTGACAATTTTTCTTTTCCAAATCTCTCAAAATCCTTTGAATCCTTTTAAATGCAAATTGTTTTTTTGTTATATAATCCAAGTACGCTTGAAATTCTGGATTTGCTGGTAGAGAGCTCATTTCATGCTTCTATGTCATATACAGTAAATTTTAATATGCACTCCAAGAAGTGCCCAGCACTGCTTTCAATAAAGTTTTTAATCGCAATGGATTTTTATTCTGGTAAAATAAACATTATATGAAAAAGAAAACTCATTCATCAGAACAGAAGTATATTTTCAAGTTAACAATCTTTAAACAAGTCTTAAACATAATTTTCATTATGCCCATATTTCCCTGACTGTAAGCTGAAAATCATCATAGTCAGAAGAAAAAACCTTGAAAACATAGGTCTGTTTGTAGCCACTGCTGAAAAGAAAATCTAATTTATTGAATATGACCATGATATTGCAAGTTTTCCACTTAACAAAGCAGCAAAACAGCCCATGATCATCACTCTTGCCATGCTTGATGATTGTAGGATGCCTGAAATGCTGCTAGTTGAATGCCACTTCACACAACATATTTTGGAAAATTTTGGGGATCATTAAGATGTGTCCAGAAAACTTACCTCTTTGGGCAGGAGTGTTTGGGCACAGCCTTTCTTGTTGTTGACTCAATTGTCTCTTGAAGTAATGTTAGAAGGCTAGACACTTCTGGGAACGTTCAAAATTATTCTGTGTTCTCTTTATTTATGGAGTCTTAAAGCCTTATAAATGCTTTTTTAGCCTTCTTCTAGACTAATATATGTCAAGAACTTTATTGCGTTTTGCTCAATAAAAACTTTTAGCCTGCTTCATGTTATTACATGATTAGATGATTGTATAGTCAGGCAGTAATCAGAGGTGGTGTGAATAGTGAAATTAAACTTAACATTTAAAAGATGTGGTTAATCATGATTGATAAGTAATTTTACAATGAGGGCAATTACCTTTTCCAATAGGAGCAGATAGGCAAGCACAGCATTTTTCCCATTAATAAAATAATCATTTAAAAGGTCCATTCTGTATTTACTAAAGTTGTGTCTGATATTGAAATTTGTTTCAAATATGAAACATTTCACCATGATAAAAAACAAAAAGAGAGAAAATCTATAAGGAAGCAATTATTTTTTTAAAGCATTGTATGCCCATGGGAAACAGGAAGTCAGGGATTACTAATTTAAGTTTTCTAGACATGTAGTATAAATTAAATGTTTATACAAAATATTCTCCCTTTGTATGTTAATAATCTTAGCAAACAATACCAATCAGTAGTTCCTTCATTATCTTTAGAGTTGACAGGAATCTATGCAGACAACAACTGCGTCAAGATTGCGTTGCATCTCTCGAGCTGGGTTCTTCATATGGGGTAATCATACTCTGCCCTTTTAAGTTTCATGAGCATGATTGCTCAAATCTTGTGGTAAACTTTGCAGAAACAAGTTACAGCACCAGTTTTTTTACTTGCTACTCTCTCCTTCTCTCTGTGAAGGTGTGAGATAAATGGGATTTAGAACTATCAAAATAAAGCGAGTGTGGATAAATACCTTCAACTTCCTTCTTAGCTTTTTGTCTTCAGAGCTTTCTCCACTAATCTATGGAAAACTATCTCAGGTTTGTCATCTCTGTGCCTCTTATCATTTATTTAAGCCTTTTTTTAAGTGAGTTTACTATATATATTGTGCAGCTTGTCAGCCTATGTTGTTTGCTACTTGATGTAAACCACATCCCTTACTCTTAAAATTAAAAATCAGAATCTTTAACCCTTAGTCAAAAAAAAGAAGGCACCTCTCAAAATGTTGAACTTTACATTTGCTAGTCGAGTAACCACAACTGTGTGGTTTCAGGGAAACCCCAGCAATAACTCAGCACATTTTTTGCTATAATTTGCACTCAATGAGTCCTTATGTTACCATTGTGTCAGGAGAGAGGAAATTAAAACAAAAGGGCAGGAGAAAAATAGGTTTTAAATTAGTAACAATAAATTGTGCAGGAAAATTAAACTACTTTAACCCATAATTTATGTTTTTACATGAAGAGCCTTGTCATGGATTGTTCTATCAGGTCTGTGTTTGTCATGGTTAGTGAAATGTATTTTGTGGGTAGTTCAAATGGTCATTAATCAGTAAGTTACAGTAATGATTGATCAAATGGGAGAGTGCTCATTTCTCCTGAGTGCACAAATGTTCTGTAAAAGTAGAGAAAAATAAGAACAGCATCATAAAAAACAGTTCATTATCAAAGGAGAAGCAAGGTTTTATGTGACAAGAGCATGTTGGCCTTCATCAGGTAAAAGGAAGATTAAATAGTTTGTTATCTTTGGGGTAGGTTTCAGTTTAGCCCACCTCTTATTTCCAAATTGTCTTTGTAGTTTATGCCTCCTTCATTCACATCACTTGATTTTAAGTCTGTAAAACAAAGTGATGTTTATTTGACATTGAAGTTTTTAAAACTCTGTATAAAACTTCTTTAAATATTTGTATAAGATGTTTCTAATACTGAAATGAAAGGAAACTTCTGCTGTTGATTAGACAGTGACTGATACTTTCCCTTTAGAAGACAAGCCACAAATGGTCATTATAGAACCTGCTTGTGTACTGATGAAAGTGGATTTACTGGAAATTTATTGTGGTAACAAAATGAGCACAAACAACAGAGATAACTACGGTATTGAAAGGTTTGTGGGACGAAGCCCATTTAAGAGATGTGCACTACAAGAGCTACAATTGACACATTCCTTGTGATAAGCTTGCTTGGTTTCCAACAATCTAACCTGACCTTAGGTGTCAGGCAACAATATTTTAACTCCTCAGACAATACGTGATACATGAAGAGGCATCTGATTCAACAACAGATAGGCTCAACTATCTATTTCAACTTAGATCAAATGTTCAATTCAGGACCTGCTTCTGTTTTTGGCCTAATTATCAAACATTTCTACTGCAACAAAGTTGTTTTCTTAGAGTAAAATTAATCATTTTGGTATGTCCAGAGGGTTGCAAAAGATTCTTTATTCTTCTTTCTCTTCAGTTTCTATTTTTTAAATTCTTAGAAACACACATATGTTTTAATGGTAGGTCTGTCAGCAGAGTTGTATTGACTTAAATCTTCACAGATGCTTTTTGAGACTTTATTCAGTAAATCTGTTAATGGTTTGCATGCACAAATCTAATTTTATCAGCTTCTATTCAGTGAACATTGTGTGTACCCCCACACAATTTTCACTGAATAGAACCCCATGTCTCATCATGGGGTCACATGTCTCAACATGGGGTCTCAACACGTGACCCCATGTTGAGAATCACTGTTGGAGGATGTATTTTTGTGGAATTTTTTAAACAACTGGGCTGACTTTCATCTCTGCATCAAGTTGTAGTTAGAATGGGCAAGCTTTACTAAACAGATATAAAATAATAATTTTCTTTGGAATCAAGTTTCATCATATCCCATGCCAATACATATGTCTGTAATTACTACTGTAACATCACTGAAGATACCAACACTTGAAAGAGAATTTCAACTATTAGTTTATTTTAGCAGAAACTTTAGCAATTTTTCTAAAGGTCTGCTAATACCAAAAACATCAGATTGTAATGTCCTTTATCCATTTCTGAGTGATGTATTTTTAGCTGAGCAGATGACCTTTCCAAGGTTTTTAGAGTCTGGAGTTTTGGGACACGCAAAGGTATTCAGGCATTCAGACGACGTACTCACTGTGCTGAGTCTTTTTGTCAAGGGATTGTTTCTTTGGATTCTTCACTGGCAGTTGTGTCTCTGCAAATGTGATGTTGATTTGTTTAACTCTGGAATCACAGATGTGTTGCTCAACTTTATCTCCTGCTTATCTTGACAACCAATAAGTGTCGCAATGTTGACACTCTTTTGGCATGCAATTGAAGCTTTTGACTTGATCTATCAGATTTTGTGCTGTAAATTCCCAGAACAAGCATTCAAACCAAAAAGTTTTGCAGGTCGTCATTGACTCTCGAATATGTGGATTTGGATGTACTTTAACTGCATTTGTTTTACACATAGGTGTGAGGAATTTAATTAATCTGGGAAGTTAAGCATTGAACATTTTATTTTTTTTCGTCAGGTTCTTGCTTTTTATGGGACTTCCTCCTGGGTTTGTAGTTTTGATAATTTCTTATGTGTTTTGTTTTATTTGTGTCAATTAGATTAGCCTTGTTTGTGTTTTATTTTAGATTTGTCAGTTCTTAGTTACTTAAGATATATCATGATTTTCATTTTTTGTGTTTGTAGATTTATGTTTTCCCAGCTCTGCTGTTGGTGTTTACTTCCTCTTGCTCCACTGTGTCATCTTTCTCTCTCTTCCTCAGCCTGCCTTCTCCTACACATTCTCAGCTGCACTCAGTAATGAGTCCTGGTCCATTGTTCCAGTAATCACACTCCCGATATTTAACTTCTTCTCTTTGTCTCACACCTTAATTGCTTGTTTTATTTCCTCCATATTACCTGGTCTCTGTGTACCCTGGCTCTCTGTGTTCTCCCCCCAGTTTATAAGTTGTGTTTTATCTTCTATAATAAAAACCCTTTTCATCATTTACCTCTTGGATCCCAGCTTGCATTTTAGTCTACTTTAGACAAACAACAGAACTTTTCTGTTATGTAATTCTCACCAAGGAAATCAATACAAATTAGTGTGTGTGTTACTGTAAGTGTAATAACGTGAAATGATACAGGAAATAAGCATGGAACTCACAAAAAGCTGTTAAAAGGCATAGCAAGCCAAATAACGAGCTAAAAAGTCAAAGTCTAAAATGTAGAATTGAAAAAGCGATTCTACTGCTTATCAGGCTAGTTACTTCCTAACTGATGGCCTATAAAAAGCTTTTTCATCGCCATGTCACATAATCCAAATCCAATAGTGGGTGCATTCAAAGTCCTCTCTCAAGCAAATTCATTGTTGCAAAGCCACAAGTTTGCAACCAATAAATCCTTTAAATGTAGCATTTTTAGGTCCAAAATCTGAAAGTTGAAAGATTGTCTAACAGAAGAGTTTAAATAAAAGTCTTAAAGGCTGTCCAAGACCTAATGACCACTGACAGAGTTCTTCAGAAAGTCCAGGAGTTGTGCAGTTTTTCCATTAAAACTAAGTAATGCACTCAGACGCAATGGCTTCTGTGAATAAGTTTGGCCAGATTAGATTGAAATCTAATTCTTTCTTTTCTCAACTCCTGTTCAAAGGAGAAATTGCCCAGTTCAACACCCTTTAGAGCACAAAGGGAAGTTTGGACGTGGGTACATCATGATGTGGTTTGTTGTTCTGCATATGGTAATGGCAGATTTAATGTGATTGAAAAACAAATTGGAATAGAAAAAATGCTAATACAGTCCTTGTAAGGATCTGAGGACTGAAGGTGAAACCAGAGTGGATTTCTCAGCAAGATAATGATACCAAATGCACAGCCAAGTCAATTCTCAGTTGGTTTCAGAGAAAGAAAATAAAGCTACTTGTCAGTCACCCCAGAATGCATTGTAAGATACCATGGAAAGCCAGATTAATAGATCATATTATGCAATAGCAACACATCAAGTTTCTCCATACAGGTGGAATCTTGAAAAATATGGTTTTCCAAAAAAGGACTTTTATATTAAGTATTAAATAAATATTATCATGCTCTTATATTTTATTACATATATATTAATTTATGGACTAATATGTTTTGATTTCTCTGTGTATGTGAATTACCAAGATTTTTACTGACGTCTGGAATGAATTTTATGTCATTAGCGTCATTAGAAATATATTCACCAGGAAAGACCTTGACGTATTCAATCCATTTTCACCACTGTATATCTGCTTATTGTTATTATTTTTTCCTTTATCACTTGTTTCAGTGTTTAATAAAGTTCTAATTGTTCCATTTAGTTTGAACAGATGGGGACAGGCATCCGTTTTTTCCTGTATGTCGTGATATCATATCCAGATGGTATTTTAGCAGTGCAGAACAGGCTGAGCAGCAGCTAAACTGTCAAGTAAAATTTTATCTCAAGTGAAAAGTTCAAGGCAAAGAGTGGATTTCTCTGGCTCAAAGGGAAAAAATAAAAATACTTCCATTTGTTCTGTTACATAAGTGGAAATTCTGTCTCTCCTTGTATTTGCCTGAGCAACCAGCAATCTCTTAAGAGATCTTGTAGCTTATCAGGCAGCATCTAAAAAGTACGAGGAATGTGGTTCTAATCTTGATCATTTCCTCATAACCACAATTGGCAATGATTTGCTTCATCAATGTTAGGATTTGCAATGCCTGCTACAATTTTTTATGTAATGTTGGCTGATTGCTAAATTGCCAACATTATTACTGTCAACATGTAGCAAGTAATAATTCTCTCAATTGTGTTTTCTTTTTATTGATATTTTGATTGATATGAGAACATGTTGTTCTCATATCATGTTATTCTCATATCCTTGCCAGGTCCACAACGCTGTAACTTTTAAACAGATCTTTTCATCTGTGACAAAGTTTTAGGATGCATGACTTTGCCAGTTATGAACAGACTGAATGTTCTGTCAACATTTGGAAAATACTGAAAAAGAATTTAGGCAGAGTCACTCTTGCTGAGGAAGCATCTGATTTTATTGATGGTTTTGTGCAAATATGCTGTTCATTTGAGGTTTTACATGACGCTTTGCCAAAACCGATCTCAGTGTCTTGCATGCAGAAAAAGTGCCAACGCCATATACCTTTCGAATAATTTCAAACACCACATAATAATAATTTAGAGTATGATGTGGACATTTTCTTTCAAATGGCTTTGATTATGATTTTATAGATTATAGTTTGTCATACTATTTTAAAATTAATGGTATGAAATTAATGGTAATTAAGCTAGCAAATAGTTTAATTTCCATGAAAGCTATTTGCTACAGTTTCTCAGATCTCAGATGCTTGGTTAGCTTATGAAGTGTTTATTGTAGATCTTTTAAAAGGAAGCCATTTTTTCATATGTATTGCGTTATGACGCTTACATCTGGCTGCAGCTGATTACAGCTGATGGAAAATAATAATTTTTACCTAGAGATTCATAAATATTCAGAATAGTTTGGCCTTTCTGTGTAACCTGTTTTCAACTTTTTAGATTTCATTAATTACAATTATAATTTGCTTTAACAAAGCCATACTATTGATGACTATCAGGAATTTGCACACAATAATCATAATATTTCTATCCATCTACCCATGCATCCAGTGTTTTTTTCTACTTTGTAGCATTTCTTGTCTAACTGAGGTAAAATCACTTCTTTCTTAACTTTTGAAATTCTGTGATGGTGACAAAACTGGTTATTGATATTTTGATTGATAAACATCAGAAAATAAGAGTACTCTATATAGAGAGTTTTTTATTTGTTTAACCAACTCTATGAAACTCCATTCATTAAAGTTGGTGAACAGAAAACACTATTTGTTACAGAAAAAATCATTGCCTAAGTACTTTATAGTGTTTCCTTTTAGATCCAGTGTAAAAACATTGATATGGTGGAAACAGTTGTTTGAAGCTACAAAAAACATCGTCTGATGAATGCAGACATGTTTTGTGTATAAATGACTACACAAATAAGCCTCTATGTGGATTGCTTGTGTTGTCTCAGAGCTGAGTTTCTGTGTGTGAAATCTTTTAGATTTGTAATTGTTGGAAATAAGAACATGCTTGTCCAAATTAGTTCTGAACCTTTTCATCCTGATCTGATTTCTGCTTTAAATAAATTCAGTGGACTCCACCACTTTGAGTTGTGTGTCAGAAGGAATTACCAAGTTCTGGTTAAGACAAACCGGGGCCAAGCTGGTTCATCATGTTGTTTCAGAGAAGAGCCTCTGTTTATAAGGTGATTAAAGTGCTTATGCTTCACCCCAGGCGACTGAGGTCAGACTAGCTTATGTCTAGATTTCAAGCGACTGGTGTAAAGTGATCCGTGTAACTGGCAAAATGAAATAACCTTTAGGGTGAGAAAAGGCACAGGTGGCAAAACAAACAGATTTTCTGTGATGTTCCGAACACTGAACAAGTGCAGGGCTTTCTGTCTGAAAGTAAATGTCAGTCACAACATGCCCTTCCTGAGCGTGCGGATGTGTGACCTTGCAAACATGGCTCATTGATATTCTTGGAGAAAAGTGTCATGAAGGCATTTGGGATATCTTTCCCTCTTGTCCTTTAACTTATGAATATGAATGAAATCCACATGTTTTGAGTTTGTTTGCTCATTAGCATGAAGTAGATAAATAAACAGTATTTTATTCTTAGCCATGGTTCGCAAAGGTTCAGAAGCTCTGGATATTATAGTTTGGTTTCTTTCTTTCTTTATTTATTTTTTTGTTTTCTGCTTTTGTTGTTGTGGTTCTGACATTAAATGTTTTTTCAATTTTAACCCCTCGGTGTGATGTTTAGTTCATTGACTGCAAAAATACTGATATTGATAAATAGTTTACATTTTGTGACATGAAGACAGCAAATTTCTATTTTTTAATAGCAATCTTTTATGTGGTGGCAGTGCAGTGGTGCCACTCTCTATTTGTTTTTGGATGATAGGTTGTTTAGTCTGTCCACAACTTTGTGCTGTCTTTATTCATTTATTTTCATAGTGATATATGTTTTGTTCTCTAACAAACCTTTGAGGAATTTGAAGCTGTATCAATGTTGAGATTAGATAGCAGACAGACTCCCTTTGCTAATTGATGACCTTTGGATTTAGGCTAAAAGAATTTCAGGCAAAAAAAAAGCAGCTTCATAATTTTGCACAACTTGACAAGCTGCTTGTTTTGTGGTCTTTCTGTAGTGTATAAATTATGTTTTTTCAGAGTCCAGTACTGTTTAATAAGTTGCTTTATTCACTGACCTTCACACCAGTTTTAATCATTCCGATGTTTTACGTACAGGTCATGTTGCTACTGTCTCATTTCTGTTTTAATTTCGACATATGTGTCTGCACATATGTGCAGAAGGTTAGCCAAAGGGTAATAGCAATTTAAAATTAAATCAATTATTGCCAATGGAAAGATCCAGCCTAATAAAATTAAAATTTAGTGCTATTATTGTATTAAAAAAGTTCTGTAATGTGCAAAGTAATCAAGCCAATTTTAACTTGTCTTTGTAGTGATCTATTGAGAAACAACACAATCCTATAAGAACATATTAAAGATACTATTTCTCTGAGTAATAATGTAATAAACACAAAGTCTGACAAAAATGTACTTCCCCACAGATTTGGATCCAGTTTCCCGGGATGCTTTTGTCTCTTTTGTGATCTTTTGGAAGCGGATATAGATGTTTGTTTTCATCTTGATTTTTAAGCTAACCCTGTTTGTTTTTGCTAAGTTGATTATTTGCTAAAAGTGCATTCAGTCCTCAGGGGGATGATGCTGACCTAGAAAGAGTGGGTCACGGATTCAAAGTTAACTCTGACTTGGGGTCCACATATATAATACTTTCTTATTGCTATATGCTGAGCAATAATAACATTAAACACAGAACATGAAAAGCTAATGAAACTCCAGGGGTGTAAGGGTGAAATTTAAAAGCTATTTAAAGTTTTGGCTACAGTAATATCACTGGGCATCGGAGCACTCAGCACTTTGCCTTGTTTAATTATCTTCCCTACAAATTACACATTCTGTCTTACTTGTTGTAGACATAAAAATCTTAATGAATGTTGCCATTACCATTAGTGCTGTTGAATAAAGCTGTTTAGTACTACGGTTTATTCAAAGACTATCAGTGCACTTTAATAGTGATGACTTCAGAGCCCGATTGGATTCTTTCATGATATGTGTTAAAGCAACACCTGTCAGCACTTTTCTGCTGCTGGACTGAGTTCAAACTAAATTATTGAAGCTCCTGATGATATGACTCATGGTGATAAAATACTGCAATAAATGATTTAATGGAAAGAACTGATGGTAAGTAAAGTATTTAACCAAGTAAAAAAAAAAAAAAACTTCTAATGAGAGTAAAGATTTCCGTATATGTTGTTTCTGTGTTTGATATGTCCAATGAAAATGTTTCAAACAAATGTTAATATCATGAAAAAAGACAAAGAGAGCAAATATAAACATTAGTTTCAGATGGTTAAGGTACATAATCTATCCACGCCAATCAAACTCCTTTGCAAAAACCAAAGATTAAACAATTAACTACCTTTCTTGTTGCATTTATCAAACCACACCCAGGTCTGAACAATCCCCTAAACAAAAGTAGGCCAACATCTTAAGAAGCAGTGCATCATGCGACTCAGCAACAAACAAATTAAGTCTAAGAGCAGATCGACAATTGATCATTTCACATAAATTGCTCCCAAAAGACAATGTAATGATAGATTAAAACCCAATGACCGGACAATGCACCAAGGAATCCTCATTTTGGTCTCATTTTTCCTAATGAAGGAAAAATAACTCTTCTTCCGCAACACAGTCAGCTGTAACCACAAATAAATAAGCACAAATCAATATAATGCAAGAAAATGTATAAATATACACGATCATATAGGCAGATTTGAAGGAAGTGCTTATCCTAATTAATTATTTTGAGTGAATCACATCCTGGGGCTGCACAGTGGCAAAGTTGTTAGAGTTGTTGCCTTGGGTTTGATTCCCGGCCCGTGGTCTTTCTGCACGGAGTTTGCATGTTCTCCCTGTGCATGCGTGGGTTCTCTCCGGGTTCTCCGGCTTCCTCCCACAGTCCAAAAACATGACTGTTAGATTAATTGGTCTCTCTAAATTCTCCCTAGGTGTGAGTGTGTGTGTGCATGGTTGTCTGTCTCTGTGTTGCCGTGCGACAGACTGGTGACCTGTCCAGGGTGACCCGACCTCTCTCCCAGAATATTATCTGGAGATAGGCACCAGCACCCCTCCCGAACCTACTAAGGGACAAGGGTGTTAGAAAATGGATGGATGAATGGATGAATCACATCCTTTCTCAAAGTGCAGGAAAATATTGTCAATCCAGGCTGGTAAAAGAGCACAAGAGCATAAAGACCTATAAGCCTCAAAGCTTAATCTTGTTCTACACTTTGTTGCAACCTCCAAGAATATTATTGGTGCTCATGGCTTCATACATATAAGGATCAATATAGGTTCAGATTTCAACTGCATACCTTCTCGCTCAAGGAAAAGGTCGTTTAGGCCACAATAATTATTCATTGTCATTCTACAATTGCTCAATTAAATGAAACATAATTACTCACCTGGAAATGTCAGATCATCAGCTGAAAAGTAATTGTATCTGCTAATTTGTCATGATTGATGACAGTTTTATTTCTGGAGTTGGTGTTATGCCTGCTCAAAATTTAATCGGTGGCAACCACTGTGCCAAACTAAACAAGCTGTCAATCTCAGTATGTTTTCACAGTATGGTATATGTAATTTCTGTAACATGTGACAGGATAAGAAAAAGGCTCTGTTCTTAACACGACTACCTACTGAGCACCTTGTCAAATAAGGAGATCTGACACACAATTTATTTTTTTCCCCCTTTTGTTTTTTTAAGCAGAGAATTTGCTTAAAATTCTCTGCATGTGTTTGCTCTCTCTTTGATCAGGCATTCACAACACAGAGCTTTTAATGCAGAAGCTTACATGGATATTTTAATAGTCTCATCCCAGCACCAAGGGTCTGGAGTTGTAGGCTGAGAATACTAAAGATCATTTCATTTCTACTTTAATCTCTGAGATTAAAAAATTACAAAACATAAACACATGAAAGCCAGCAGAAACTTGAATGGAACCATCAGTGTGATAGTGCTTCTCTTTTCTGTCTGGTCATATTTCTCTTTGTAAATATTTTCAGCAAAGTAAATTTGATATCTTACAGGAGGAAATGCTGCAAGGGCTTCAAGTTTGTAATGGGCCAGTGCATTCCTGAAGGTAGGAAAAACAGTTTGATTGTCACTTTTCAGGATCCTGCCAAAAATATCCTAAGTTTTTGGGTTTACTAGTGTCTTCTGTTACTTGCTTTGAAGTTGTAATAAAGATGTATGTTGTCACCCTATCATCCTTTTATTCTAGATTATGATGTGTGCGCTGGTGCCCCTTGTGAGCAGCAGTGTACAGACCATTTTGGCCGCGTAGTGTGTACTTGTTACTTGGGTTACCGATATGACCGTGAACGCCACAGAAACCGGGAGAAGCCCTACTGTCTGGGTAAGACCTAACAATCCATAGCAAAAATAATAAAGGGGATATTCCTCAGGCGTTAAAAAATTCTCTGATGTTTGATGATACCAATGTGAACAGCAATGAACCAACCACTCAACTCTTACTCATACTGTAATACAAGCTGCCTGTTGTCTCTTAGTTAGGATGCTCTGAATCCATTAGTCATTTCCTCCTGTAAAAATTTTAGCTCTGCATTGGTATTAATATTTGCAGAGCTAAAATCAATGTGCATGATTCTGTAATAGGTCTCATTATTGTCTAAATGAGTGAACACTTGGTGCACTGTGGTTTATCATGCATCCTTCTTGAGGGATTTTTGGAGATAAACAATCTGGTCAAATTCAGCAGCGCTAGGAGATTAACCATAATGTGGGGTTTAACAACTCTTAAAATATGTCATTGTAACAGCAAGAGAGTGACACTGTAGTAGTCGATAAGGCATGACTAGAACTTTGGATTTTTTTTTTTTTTTGGCTATCCAATTTCTTGTAGAGGTTTTTGTATCACATCCAACTTTTTTACTTTGTGATTGTAAGGACTTCTTTTCTTATCTCAAGAATAAAGAATGTCTTTAAAAACATTGCTTCACTGTAACAAAATATTAAGTTGCCTAATATTAAACATCAACTGAGAGTTAATCAATTTATTTAGTATTATCTGTCCAATATTTGCTTAGTTTTGCATGAAAAACATTACAAATTGGAAAATATGTTACTGTTTCAAATGCTTTGAAATCCCCTGAGTTGGATTTTTTTATAAGCCTTAAAGTTCAGAAATTCCTGCTCTATTCAAACAGTCTTCCTTAAATTTCAATACTTAAAAAAAATCTAAGTTGCAAAGTTAAAGTAACATATTTTCATAGCATTTTGTTTTGCTGAATGCAAGCACGTTAAGTGGATGTATTTTACAAAATTTTCTTTTCATTTGCTGGCTAACTCCATTCTTGCACTTCAACACGCAGACATTGATGAATGTGCCGACAAAAACATGAGTGCCTGCTCTCAGATCTGCATCAACACCGCGGGAAGCTTTAGGTGTGAGTGTGAGAAAGGCCATTTCCTAGAAGATGATGGGAAGACTTGCACCAAAGGGGAGAGAGGTGAGCATACACATCTTCTCATTATTCACATCAAACAGCAATGTGGAGAAGGCTGCACAGTGTTTTTGGAAGGCAATAGAGAAAGAGATGGGAGGGGGCACTACAAACATAGACACCTGGTAGTCATTAGACATCACTGCCTCTTGTGCATGTCAAAACAGTTCAGCCACCCAAACACGCGGCTGGCTCTTTGACTCCTGGTCTTCTCATTTTGCTGGATACATGTGAAGAAAACACAAAACGTCCAGGCGATAAAAACATCTTTTCTGCCCCAGATTTACTTGCCAATGAAGCAGTGAAGGCCTGCAGATTTGCTACTTCCTCCCAGGAGAGTGTCTTCCATTACCTACTATAACATTTCAGAACATGCTAAGCAGTGCAAAAGTATGGTGCGTGAAATTATGACCATGCTTCATGTCCTGCTGCTTTGTAATTTAGGGGATAGGAATCACATTCAGACATTGGCACCCATCCGTTGTATAGACAAACTCTGTTAGTTAAGATGAACGATGTTTAAGCACCCCGTTAAGCAACAGCTTATGCTTGTCATGAGCTAAACTGAAATGTTAATTTTAATATGTGAACAGTCTTCTGTCGAAGTTTTTATTTTTAATTAGTGTAGAGTAGCTACAGTCAGGGTTGGAATTTCAGGAAGATGGCAGCAGTGAAAAAAGTCAGGGTAAGAGTTTAAGACTGCAATGTTTTATCTTTATTCCATCTTTATTCAGATATTTCTAGATATTTTTTAACTTCTCGACTGAACTCATCTGGCTACATTTTTATGAAATGTTTTTTTGTTATATGTTTTTTTATACATTATATGATTTTTCTGTGTCCGTGTTTCCATGTCCAAGTAACTCAAGTACTTTTTCCCAATTTCCCAGCAGTTCATCTCTTTGAGAAATGTGATAATTTAATGAATGCTGGAACTTGCTCTGCCACATGTGAAGACTTCCTCCAGATCAAGATGGCAGTGCTGCAGCTTAAGCAGCAGGTATGGGACAACAGAGGAGAAACATTTGTCTGGCAAGAGTAAAAATTGAAGTCTATTTTTTTCCTCATCCACTATGTCAGCACTTGTTTTGCAATACACTTTAGAGTCAGTGGCCAAAAAGCTCAGAGAAAAAATACCTGTTAAGGATTTTGATTTAGCTGGAGCATACTCCCAACAGTATTGCA
Organism: Girardinus metallicus; assembly: GCA_903067095.1. Lineage (NCBI taxonomy): Eukaryota > Metazoa > Chordata > Actinopteri > Cyprinodontiformes > Poeciliidae > Girardinus > Girardinus metallicus. The sequence continues at coordinate 26,544 of CAEGAE010057100.1, forward strand.
GAAATGACTGCAGGTACATATTAACAACTCTCATGAGGTCCATTAATGCAGTTTATAACCTAATAAAAAGAAAACACTTTAAAAAATTCTTGGCGAATAGCAGGTTGATGCATTGCTCCTACACATGAGTTGGGTGGAAGTTGATACAAAAGTCAGCTGTGGAGTTAACATGTCCATCTGTGTTACTACAGACGTCTGAACTTTTCTGAGCATGTGTCTGTCAGTAGCAACGTTCAACACTCAGCACTGTAACATATGATGTATTGCTTCCAGCTGTGTGGTCTTTCAGTGCTGCGTATATACAGTTCAGCATATATTAAGAAAGCATCATGAAAAATGTTATCTTTGCTGATTACTATGTAAGTTTACAACATAAGCTGAAGGGTATTATATGGTAATAATTACAGGGATGTCAGAATACACATTTTAAAACACCAGCTTGTCCATTCACATCTTTCAAAGTCATCTGATTTCAACGAGTAAGCCACAACTTCACCCATTTTGTGTGTATCTTTCTGGGGAGCAATAAATGCAAGTTTATTTCAATACTTTAAAATTCCGTCCAAACCTTTTTAATTTCAGTGATTCAGCTTGTGTGTCTTTTTTTTCACCATCCTTTTTCCTTCCACTCAACTCTCCATGAGTATGTTTATATCAGGACTATGTGAACAGCCAGCTTCTTTATGCAAGATTGATTTTATTTATATTCCTGAGAAACTGATTTTGTGTTTTTTTGTAGCTGTAACCCATATAATCAAAATGAACTTCAGTCATTTATTTACATTCACCTGCGACTACCAAAGCAGAATGCACAGTAGTGACACAATTTTCTAAAGAGTTCCAGTTAAATCAAAGGTGTGGTGTAGGGTTAGATTAAGCAAGCTTTCTAGTGAAGGGGATATGCTATAAAGTGATTTCAAAAAGATATCCTTATAAGTATATATCTGTAGTTTTTTTCTGTTTGTATTTGAATGCAAACTCACAGCAAACTTCAAAATCTTGCAGGAGGTCTGAATCCTAAAATAAACTCTTGCAGCATATCAAGATGTTCTACTTATTACTCAACTGGGACTGCCAAGTCTACAAGATGTTACACAGATCAAAGACAACAATTTCCAAGGATGCTGCTTACAATACAGAGCGGAGACTATTACTGACCATGCTGCATAATGCAGATGTGTTGCCTTGCCTCCATCTGTTTTGGTCATGGTTTGTTACGTGGTGCAGCTACAAGATCGACTTTCATCTTTTGGCAGAGTTTATAATTGTAGCAAAGATTTACATGATGTTAGCTCTACAGTGTGTAATTTCCCTGTAATGTAAGAGGGTACAGACCTTTAATATGAAACATTTAAGGACAAAATGCACTTAATATCAGAAGCAAATACCCCATCAAAATATCGTATATTCTCTAATCAGTTCCATTTATTTTTATTGTTTTTTACCCATCTCTTTTCTAAGATGGCCTTGCTATCGAATAGTGCTGATGTCCCTGTGCAGATGACGAATGAGAAAATGATGACATCACCTGTATTTTTACCAGGACCTCCAGGTTCCCCAGGGCCTCCAGGTAAGAATGAATTTGTGTTCAACGTCCAAATGCGTCCTGCGTGTGGAAAGTACTCTGCATGCAGAAAAATCACTTGGAGCCATGCAAGGATGTCAGACTAATCTGTTCTCTAAATCCTAACATAAATGTGCAGCTGAGATGGTCTATGTCATGATTATGTTACAAACAGACCACTTGCTGACCCATTTAGTTTAGCATTTTCCACATTAATACTGTAGCTCTTTAACATCTATAAATCCCTTTCGATTTAGCTAGGTTTTTGTTGTAGGAAAGCGATCCGTCATAAATTATTTGAAATTTTTTTTTCAACTTTAACGGTATGGACATCTTTCATAGTTCAATATATATAAAAAAAACATCCATTAAATTTTAGAAAATTTTAAAGGAGCAGCAACGATTCAGCTGGGTGGACCTAACGCCGCCTACGAAGTGTAGCTTCTCCCCAGATCTGCAGCTGTCAAGCTCCCAAGATTGGCAGCAGCACCTTGAAGGTGGTGCAGCCTTAATTTTCTTAGGTGTCCAACTAGCTTCAATTATAATTCTCTAAGCAAGAAGATCCTAAGTTTAAATCCTGACCTGGGATCTTTCTGCATGGAGCTTGAATCTTCTTCCGATTTCAGTTTTCTCAGAGTACTTCAGCTTCTTCCCACGGTCCAAACACATGACTGTTAGGTCAATTGTTTTTCTTATGTGACGTTAGGAGTGAATGTGTGGTTATTTGCACCAACCTACCCATTACCCTGTGAGAATTAATGCAGGGTATGCCTGGATGGTTGGATGGTTGGATGGATGTCCTACTAGCTTCTTCTTCACATGTACATCCATTATCATGATCTAACTCATTCAGAAAAGTTGCAAAGAAGGACCCTGTTGTACAATGGTGTCAATCAAATAAAGTGTATGAAAACAGACAGAATTAAATTATGAATATTTCTGTACCAGTCTGTTTTGACCTAAGAGGTGAAAATAAAGAGAAGCGAGAGGAAAATTATTAGTTTAGCCTGTACATGTTGGTTGTTTGCCAAAAATATTAGACAAGTTAGATAAAAAAAGAAACATTTTTAGGAAAGTGGTAGCAGATGCTTTTTTTCCAACGATAAATCACAATTGCGTGTAATGTGAGGTTCAGATACTTAATAACGGCCCTTCCTTGTGAAGAGCAGTTGCCCTTCACAAGGAAGGGCAACTGCTCTACCTCCTGACCTCTAGCCTCACCACAAAGGTTATCACAGTGTTTAAAAAAACAAAAAAAAACATGATTATCTGAACCATATGATAGACGTCAAAGCATGTCTTCAGAACCAGAAATGTCAACTCTACGTTGACTGACTGTAGAGAAAATGTCAGCAGGTCAACATGTGAGCTAAATTCATAGTCTAGAAATTAAGATGGTTCATAAATATCTTTTACCTTGAAGTAATCCTAGAGGGATTGAAAAGATTAGATTCACAAAAGAAAATTATATCCTAGATTACTGACAGATTTTAGCCTACAACAAAGTGGCATTTCCAGTGCTGGAAATATTCTACATGGTATTGATAGAAAGGATCCAAAACAATTGATGGTTTACAAACTCTGCTTTGTTTCTGTCTTTATTCTAGGAGATACAGGACCAGTCGGCCCTCCAGGATTGACAGGGCCCCCTGGCCCACCTGGTCCTAGGGGCTTGATGGGACCAATTGGACCAACACCAGACCTGTTCCACATCAAACGTGGCCCTCGAGGACCTCTGGTCAGTTCATATATGCTTTCTTTTATCTAGAGTAAATCTGTATGTCCACGTTTTTCACAGTTACAGCTCTGCTTTTATCTTTGTTGTATGATAGTTCATATTCTCATTCATGTTAGTAGTACATCTTTGAAACTCCAAGATAATATATCTCTGTCTGAAAATCCTACCAGACCAACCAGAACTTTGTATTGACATACAGGATATTAGGCAGAACTGCTTTAAAAAAAAAAAGAAAGCAGATAAACATTGTTATTGTTAATAAGTTGAGCATTGTTGCCAGTCGTGGTCAGCTCTCTTGAAAAATAGATTTTTAATCTCAATGAAACACACTTGGTTAAATAAAGCTTACATACATACAGTGCTTAATGGCTTTCACAACTTCTAACCAAAAACTTCTTATTGTTGCTGATAATTGTTGTATGTTAGTACCTAAAAACTAGAAGTACATTTTGAGGTCATACTTTTAGAGTGAAAAATATTACATGGAATTAAAATAGAAGCACCAATGAGTTCAAGCTATTCTACTTCATTGGATTAGGGTCAAAGGGTCAGGTTAAGCTCAAATCAAGCTAAAATAAATGACACACTTTCTCATGGTTAGGAAAGACATAAATATGTGATTTTATTACTGACTATTTGGACAAGGTATTAATGCAATTAATGTTTCCCTAAATCTTCTATTTGTTTCCTTCATCATGTTGTCAAATATGTTATTTGCATGCAAAGTGTTATTTGGAAAATAGTACAAATGCATTATAATACCTAGTAGTACATTCAAATAGTCCATTACAATTTAGGTATGGCACACATTGACATTCTTATTGCTATTGACTTACTGCACAGTTTTAATCTGATTTGTCTCCAAGACCATTTCATCACTTCTCCTAAAAGCAAAAGGTTAGTGCTTTAGTAGTACTAACACAGAAATCATCATGGCAATATCAGTGTTTGCAGTATCATAATTGCAAATTATGTGTGGAAATATAATTTGCAATTATATTGCATATTGCTTGGATGTAATATTGAGCAGAACCTTAAAATAGATTAGTTTAATAAAGAGGAAATACTTCAAACTATGATTCTAGCTCCAGATCGCTGCAGGGACCACATTAATGGAAAGTACCCATTTTGAAAGAATTATCTGAATGCTTTTTAACACTTGTGGATATTCTGGCACAAACGCACAAGTTAAAGCTCCTGACAAATATTTTAATTAAATTATGGCTAGTGTGCTTTATTTTTTTCCTCAATAACAGCCAGGTGACTTATGCAGATGGAGAATCCCTCTGCTTCTGTAAAAGACCATCACCATGAGAGGTGAGAGGTTTCTCTTGGTTGGCCTGAACAACTTTGCAATGAGATACAAGGCATACAAGTAAAATTAATTTCTACTTTTGCCTGTAAAACCGATTTATTCTGACGTGTTGGTTTTACTAGACGAACAAATTGAAATAATTTAGTAATCCTGCATTGTGAGACAGGCGCATGGAGAGAAAGAAAATACCTCCTCTTTTTTGACCCTCATTTCTGCCAGGTCAGAAAGGATGACACATGGTGATGGTAATAACAACAGAGTGCACCGAATCCATTTACAGCTTCAGATGTTTTCTTTGGCTTGCTCTGTTTGCAGCACTCACTCTATCCTGCTAGTGGAAACCGTTGGTGTTGAGGTGGCGGATATGAATCAAGAATTTTGAGGATATTGCCACCCGACACATTTGAAATCACAACATCAACACCTGCAATCAGTCATACAACAAGCTGCACAGAGCCAAATCATGAACTCAGGACCTGTGTTTTCACAGTGGAACGTAATCTGTTGCTTTGCATGCATGAGTATTATGTGTTTATGTAATAGTCAGATGTGAGTTTCCATCACAGCTCTTCATATTCACAGCCTGTTTATGCAGTTAATCAGTCCACATTTTGGTGAGGTGAGGCTAAAAGGGCGTTGTGCTCTCATGAGGTTTTGGCCATCAGGTCACACATGTATGACTGCATGCAAGGATTTTAGACTTGATTAATATGTGACTCTCAGGCTATGTAATTGTCTGAATATTGGCGTCTCTCCCTGGACAATATGTTCACAAGTCTTTGAAGATAATTATTCCAAGAAAGACATCAAAGCAAGCTTCGCCATTGATCTGAAGCCCCTCAAGAAAGACCCGAGGCCCTCGGTTAATCTTTGTTGGTAGATCATAATTGAAGCTTGCAGTTTTTGTGGTTACTAAGAGTGTGTCCATTTATCAAACAAAAAAAATTGCTTGCTTTTTTTTTGCTAGCAGGACAATATTACATCTACATTAGTTAGCTATAGTCAACTTCAGAAACCAGTGAGGGAGGTCAAATATCCCTAAAATAATATTTATATATCTTCTGTTTCTATTTATATCTTAAAAGGGCCCCCCAGGAGCACCAGGGAGAGATGGCCTAAAGGTAAGAATGGATGCTATGTAGTCATCTGATAATTTTAGCTTTTCAGCAGGAACTATGCCGCTTTAAACATAGTTCAGTAAAATTTCTGATCAGTATAACACCTAAACAGCACAGAAAGTGTTGGCACTAATATGTTTAACTTTGGTTTGTTGTATCATATCTTAAAATAGGATAAGCTAATTTTATGGAGAAATTGGAAGACATGCCAAAACAATATCCCTCAACAGACAATTATCCATAATTATTTGTCTACTCTTCAGAATTGTAGCTTGAGAATGACAAGCATATTGCAAAATCTCAGCTAAATGTTGCCCTGGCAAAGATTTTCTGATGAAAACTTAACCACAAGTTGATACAAGTGGAAAGAACAAAGATGCCGTGTCAAACAGAAGCTTACTTGATGCTGTGCAATCCGTGAACCCAACAAATGCAAGGGTTTGTTTTTCTAAATCCAGGTTTCATGTTTTTCCATAAAGCATGTTTGTCCATGTATTCTGTCTCTGCAGAAATATGCAGCCCAGTTCATAAAAACATGTTTTCATAACTTTCTTTTTGGAAAGATCCACTTCATCCATCATTTGTCAGTGTGCCACAAAGCAATTTAAAAAAAAATATGGAGCTATATATTACGGTACATAAGGTGAAGTTCAGCTTTTTTCTACAGAAGCAAAAGTCTCGTGATTCTGCAGGATGTCAAAATCAATTTGGACTGAAAAGAGCCAGCTCAGGTAGTTCAGACAGCCAGCTCTTAAATAAAATCTGACATAAAGTCGCTTGAAAAAGACAGCGGCCTGTTTATGATGATTTAAAGAAACTAAATGTCAACTGTTGAAATCACTCCATATTAAAGAATTTGAGGTATAAGCTAAATATTTTTAAAAGATTAGGGCATTTACATGATGTGAAAGCTTATAAATCTTACTATTAATTGCTTACTACATGAACAGAGTGTATGGAAAGACTTAAGTGCATCTTTTCTTTATTGACAGAATACCTTGGCATACTCTCATTCATTTGGGATGTTTGGGTGGATAAACTGGAGAATGATGATAATCTGCCTGACTGAGCTACAAATTCAACCCATCTGCCAAAACATGTGCAGCCTCACTATGACCCTGAGCTACCAAAAATGTTCCTATACAGTCTGGAAAAGTCTAAAAAAAAGTACAGAATATGTTTTTTATTATTATTTTCCAGACGTGGATAAATATAGGAAAATGAAAACTGACGATGGAAAAAAAAACTGAATTACATTTAAAAATAACTTTCAATATTTTAAGTTACTAGTTTCAAAAAGTGAACTTTTGATTTAGATGAGCACTAACCTAGTATAGATGCCCAAAAAGCTGTAAAATATCCCTATTTTACACTCAGACCAGCTCTGTTTTGTTTTATATTTGGAACCCAACGTTAATAAAACCTTACTAATTTTCAAGCAGTTTCTTGGTCAACATTTGTTCACTTTTTCAGTGTTCTGAATCTTGTTAAATGGGCAAGAAATGTGTAGAAATTTCAAATGAATTGTGGAAAAATCCTGTGTCAAACAATTTTAACAATTAGAAGAGTCCATATTACTCCGAATAACATACAGCATGATTGCTTCTTTCTTGACGTTTTCGATGTTTTTGTTCTATAACTTAAGCAGTTCCAGGTTTATGGTGTTTTTTTGGTAGATGACTACAGCTTTTGGTAGTTATCTGCCACTTTAAGCATTTCTAGAAATACAATTGAGAAATGGCGGTGGCAGTTTCCATTCAATGGCCTTTAAATAATCCTCTTACATTGAGGATTATGTCTAAACACACTGCAAGATCACAAACTTTACCAAGAAAAGAAAGAAATGCTAAAGTGATGGAATGTTTTCGTTGGCTATTTTTAGTCAAATATTTAGACTTTGCTTTCAGTACTGGATAGGATCTAAGTTACATTTTGGTGCTAGTTTTGCACTGAGCTAAACTTGAGTCTCAGCACTGCAAATAGAGGTGCTGAAATGAAAATGAAAGTAAAACTTTATTTAGTTTTAAGAGGTCAAAAAAGTTTATCAAAGAATGTTATCCAATGAAAATAAAAGTCATCGCCATCAACCTAAACAAAAGTCAACAGCTTAGAAAAGTAAGAATGTATCTTTCAACATCAGTACCATGCAAATGGTAAATATTTTACTGGAAGAATCCTCCTCTGGGTATATTTTGCTGCCAGTAGAATTGGTAGATTGCCCGAAGTTGATGGAATAATTAAAGAGGAGGGCCTGGCTCATAACTTCTAACACTTGGCATAACTTCAGACCATCATGGTTGAAACTTGTACAGAACTGTAACTCCAGCAGGACAATGATCCCAAACAGACATCAAAACTGATTGTGTAATGCATAAAGCAGCCAAAGTTACGGTTTAGAAACAATATGTCTACATTTTTGACCTAAGTTCTGTCAACATTGTGTAGACTGTGCCTGAAGAATTTCTTAGGTGTCACTGGAAAACAATCACTTTAAATTAAACTTCACTGTAATAACTGAAAGAGTGCTTTTTCTGTAGTAAACCACATTTTGATGACTGTGGCCTTTGGAATCAAGCTTTGGTGTTCTTAGAGGCTTTAGAGCAAACATGGCAAAAATAAATTATTACTTTATGGTTTAACGTTGTTTATATTTCATGTGTTTTTCGGGTTTTTAAGTCAGAATTATTTGTCCCTAAAATGATCTGGTGTCACTACTCTCAAACTAGCTCTTTTATTTTTCGTCTTTCATCTGTGACCAGTCCGGTAGTAGAGCCGCAACGATAGGCGTGCATATTAGAGGAACAGAGAAAAAGGAATAAAACAAAACGGGCACCTGACAGAACACACAGTGAGGGGGTCCCACCTCTAATACCAGCTCAGAGTTCCTTAATGAGCTGACATCCCATTGACAAGGGCCAGCCCACACAATATATTGTCTCACCGATACTCAGATCAGTTGTTTTCTGATCTGAAAACAATGATGGGTTGATCCATCATGAGGTGAACGTTGCCTTTTTTTAGAAGCCTTCTCGCATTCTACTTTCATTTGTTTCTTTTTTTTTTTTTTCTTAACAAAGCTCTGGTACAGCAGCTCTACACACACCATTCATAATTTTCATTAACCTCCAATGTTTCACCAACCCATTCTAAAAGCTCGGGCTAACTTTGGCGCACCCCTACTGGTAAACAGTTAAAGCTGCCAATAATTAAAATAATAAAAACAAATACAGAAGAGACAGCTGCAAATGTGAACAACACTTGTCATTCAAGAAAACAGATGAAAATCATTGTTCTGATTCATAATTACCTTGAACATCATAAAACTAGCTCACAAGTGCCAAGCATCAAAATCTCAAAATACATGTTCAGTTAAAAATGTAAAGGATGGATAATTGTATTAATCATTGCCTTAGACAGAGTAGTACTCTTGTTGAGTTCATTTCTTAAAAATTCTATGTATATAATTTTTTTTTTGTTTTTTTTTTTTGTTGTTGTTGGTGGTGGTGGTGTTTCATCAATACTCTGAAAAGAATAGGTTGTTGACTGCTTTTATGTCTGGATTTTGTCACATTAGTCCAGGCTTAGGAAAACATAGCATCTGCTCCAGCTCCATTTTTAACTTTTGGATAAATCTCTTTTGGTTTTCTGCCTGGTCGGTGCAGGAATAAAAAAAAAGAGTTTGTCAACTTGTTGTTTTCCTGCCTGTTTTTCTTCTTTCTATTTTTCATATTTGCTGCTTTTGCAGTATATCCAATACCCAAATATTCCATTTTCTGGCTCCCTGAACAGTTTCCTGAGGACAATATTATGACATGCTCTCATGGAACACCCCCACCCCGTCTTTTCTCCACTGTAATCCAACTAAACTAAATATTTGTTTTGTTTCCTCAGGGGGAGAGAGGAGCTCCCGGGCCTGCTGGACCACCAGTAAGAATAACACTTTTCATACTGATGATACACTATTGTAACAAGCCACTTTCATCTAAACCAAAAATTTAAGCTAGTCATTACATCAGGTGATAAAAGACATTGAGCAACAGAGCCTATAATAGGCAACCATGCAGAATGCAACCCATTGTATGCCTTTAAATCAGGGAATGGCACAAACAGTTGGAGAAACTTTTTTGCACCGAATGAATGCCTTCGCACTGTAATAATTTCTTAGCACTGTAAGAAAATATTATCACTGTAGACTAAAGACACAGCTACGTAATTTGTAGATTTTTGCTTCTATAGAGACTCTTTTATAAGATATTGTGCATGAAAATTGGAATTAAAAGAACAGGACAGATTTTTTTCTAAAGTGATTTAAAGTTGTGAAAACAAAACAAAGTAGCTATAAGTACAAAACGAGAAACATGTAAAGCCCACTCTTCTTCCAACTACCACCAGTGATGCATAAAATAATTTTTTTGAGGCAACTACTTGGGATACGTTTTCTTTCTCATGAAGAAGTGTAAGGTTATGTAGACTTTAAAACCAAATATAAGAAAGCAAATGCAGAGATCACTGTACTGATGAGTAAATCACTACTTAAACGGGACCTTAAATGTATTATCAAATTCCTCAAGACCAGAAAGGATGCTTATTTTCTTTTTTGTTTTCCTCATCTCGCTTATTTTCTTTTTTGTTTTCCTCATCTCGCAGGGACCCCCAGGATCCTTTGATTTCCTGCTTCTGCTGATGGCAGATATCCGCAATGATATCGCTGACTTGCAGAGCAAGGTGTACGGTCGGCCAATGCACTCTCCGGAAGAGGACATTCCTTTGGCGCCAGACAGCTGGAAAGACACAGCGGACAGTTTGGATGCAGGATCAGGGGAGGATTATAAGGAACCTCCATCTCAAACAGCCCGATGGTCCAAAAGGAACAAGAAGAGAAAACCGGGGCGAGAGAGAACAAACTGATCACACTGATAATGAAGGGAGGCTCTGGATGCTGTCAGGTGTAAATATTGAAGCGGTTTGCTTTTGTATTTAATGGTTTTTAAGAACATATTTTATGCAGTTTTATTACAGATGTTTATTTTTTTATAAGACTTAAAATTTTGTTTCTGACTTTTAACAAATGTAAGTAGACTTTGGCAGTATTTGTGTATTTTAGACTGTATGCTATAAGAAACTGAACAAACCAATATCTAAGGATTGACATCCTCATCCATAATGTCAAAAGATGCAGAAAATCGCCACAGTTGCTGCACTGGACCTTATAAAAGTAACTTTGATGTTTTTCATCCATAAAATACCAGAATAATAATTTCAGTTATCAAAGTAGAAGTTTTTGGAAAAGTAGCAGCACTGTTCATTTAATTGTCTGACAATCAACAGTATTTGTGTCCAAATTAAGATTATTTGTGATCTGAATGGTTGTTTTAAAATTCATTCATTCGTATCATTATTCCAGGCACAAAAATGGCCCATAGTAAAAGGATAAAACGAACAAAATAAGAAAAAGATCAAAATTAAACATGACACATAATATTATTCACTGAGTCACAAATAAATGATGCCAGTGATTCTGCAATATTGAAGAACATCTCACTGTACTAAGAGCAGAGTTCACTAAAACTGCTATTATATTGTTGATGTTGTGCACATTTCAGTTTTAAATGTGCTCCAGTTATGGGCCCTGATAAAGACATCCTCAGTTTACAAAACTCTTTACAGTATGTTTGAAAAACTTGAATCTGAATTAGGGAATTACGCCACCTTTATTTTTGATATGAAAACAACAATAATAAATATACTTTAAAAATAGTGTCCAGTTTTAATAACTGGATAACAATATATTACACATGAAAAGATAGAATAAGAACAATAAGAAATGGCTCAGATATGGAGAGAATAAACAAACTGTAAACATTGACTAATACAAGGGAGGTTAACTCTTTAAAGTTCAGCTGATAAGTTTCAATGGTTTTCTCCACAAGGGGCTAGAAATCACATAGAAGAGCACATATAAAGAGTTGAAGCTAACATATCACAAAAAATGTATTTCTTTATATTTAATTTAACTTTTCAGAAAAAATATGATTGCTATTTGATTAATGTAATATTTATTTTTCTAGAGATCAATAGAGACCAGCTCAGTCCTCTTAGTTCAACAGAAAACTTGTTTCTGGGCAGTACCCAGAAATGCAGTACCTTTTCACCATCGAGCATTTTACAAACGTATGATTCAAGGGAAAGCTATTTTCAACCATTTCATATTTTATACAGTGAATACTTGATTTTGTAAAGAAAGATCCAAACGCCTCTTTTGTTCTTTTTTTTTTTTTTTTTTTAAAACCCAATATTCTATTCCCTCAACTTTGTGTTGAATTAGAAAACATTTATGACATTTTCTCCCTGTTTCTTGTACACCAAGAAGGACAGTCTTCCCAGGCAAGAAAATGCTCATCCCGTTAGAGTCCACTAGATGTCAGCCTTCTCCCATTCTCCCTCTCAGACTCTGTGACTGTGGTCCTTTGGGTAGAGCATAGGACATGGAGCCCAATGAACTCATTAAACTTTGTAGTGTAAATCACAAAGAGATGCAATATGGTAATCAAAACCCAACTGTGATTAAAGTTTTGTGGGTAAGCTCAACCAGCGTGATTAATGACTGTTTTCTTGTTTATTTTAGGACTCAAGCCACCAGTTGCCCATAAACAAAAGACTCACTCAGAAACTGACTCATCTCTATCAGAGTAATTATTTTAAGCAATTGGAAACAATGAATGATCAACACATTTTAAACACGTGTTAAGCTGGGGGTAAAGTCTAAAAAAGCCCCTGCTGAACTGTTGCACTGGTCAACATTCTTGTTCATCATACCAACGGCAAAACACAAAAGCAAATTTAGGAAGTTTTAGATTTCTGTTGAACTTCTGAGTTTCCCAAATCTATATAGACATACCGTCACATACTCATGTCCAGCAGATCAAGAAAAACAAGACAATTTATGCCCATAAAATCCCTGCTGAAAATAATCACCAACAAAACAGAGCGGAGCCTTAAATGAATTTAACTGTTTGCTGAAGAGGCCCCTTGTCTCCACTTACATCTCCCTGCTCGTCCCCTTCATTATTTAGAACTACCCACAAAAAGATGTAGCGCTGAACACATACACACACACACCTCCATGAAAAAATGTTTCATAACAAATGAATGAGGAAGTTACTGTGCTGCCATAGAGCCCCTAATGAGGTAATTTTATTAGAAGTGGCTGCCCAGAACAGTTGGAAATGGATGGGGGAAACAAACAGGGTAGAGAAAATTAGTGTTACCCAATTCATTAATTAATGCGTCAGTGTGGGCAGCAAATTAACTGCCCCAAATAATCTTCTATTCAGTGAAGATTATGATGGCGGGGGAAAAAAAATACATTGTTGCCCTTCAACGTAATTACAAGACAGTGCAAATTCAATTCTAATGAGGTGAAAGGCACCCCCTTAACATACATCCCCTAGTCCCCTTCTCTGAAAAGGCCTGCTCTTGTTGAGGCCTAAGTTTAAGGAAGTATTGAGAGCGAACGAGACAATGCTGAGAGATCGGCCCGGGCCTGAGTGCTTTACATGCTACAAACAGGTAGAGGGGACTGAATGGCTCTCTTTCTGGGACTCCTGGGGGGCCCGTCTTCCCAGCATAACAACACTTGGCCCCGAGAAAAGGGTTCGCTGAGGAGCCCCGGAGAGTGAATGGACCTGTGCCGCAATGGGTCACCCTGAATGGCCACAAGTTCTTCACTGATTAAAAACTATGTTGCGTCGGCCCCAGGGCCACGCACATGTGCGCAGACACACACAGAAGCACACACTCTGCCTCTCATTGAGTTATCTTTACTCATGCTTTGTCTCCTCTAATTGGAGCTGATGAGTGACTAATTGGTAGCTTTTTTACAACACCCAGCACTTAAGCGATGGCAAGCCGAGGGAGGCAGCATGAGCGGAGTTAATGAGAGGCTTTGCACAAATAAGAGCTTTAAAATGGGCCTGTCTCTCAGAATGGACGTAAAGGAAAGTTGAGGATAGCTTTTGTGTCCCCCACATCTTTCACTTTATGTGCAGGTATCTAAAAAGGAGAAGGAGCAGTAGAGGGCACCCAGTGGTTGCTGAAACGCTGAGCACTTATGCGAATAAAGGGATCTGTTCTGTATTGTTTGGAGTCCATCGTTTAGTGTGTCTGCTAATAATGAGAAAGAACTGCTCCTCAAATGAATGTGGCAAAGTCCTCAGGGTACAATGAGTGCCTCTCTTGCTTGGACCACACTGCACCATGTTGAAGCAATCTGAAATAAAGGTTTCGTTCTTGAGCATTGTTCAGGGTGAGTATGTGGCCTATGTGCACCGAACTGAGCCAACAAATATTACGGCTGCAATCCTCCATATAGCTATGGAATACTATGTGAGTCTTTTTTTTTTATTTTTTTTTTAGATTTTTGTAATAAAGTTTATACCAGTTCTAAAATCAGACTGAACAGTTTTCAAATGTTTCCAAACCTTTGGAATGTTTTACAAAACTACAGCTGTGAACTTCAATGGGTTTCAGTAGAATTTTACTCGACAGGGCAAAGTAGGGCTTAATTGTGAAGGCAGCCAAGTATATTGTATGGTTTTCAATGGTTAACAAAAAAATTTGAAAGGTGTGACATTCACTTATTCTGCCAATTTATTTCAATTCCAGGAATACAGCAAATTGCTCAAATTGTGAAGAAATTTAAACAAAGATTAGATTTTAAAACGGTATCCAAACCTTTGAACATCTCACTGAGAAATGTTCAGTCTATTATCTGACACTGAAAAAAGTATAACCAAACTGTAACTTTTCCAAGACATGACTGACAGCCCTGGAAATGAGAGTTTTACTCTGAGAAACAGTAAACATGTCCATTATAATCTCGTCAGAATTAATTGGCAGATGGATAGACATAAAAACAGGAAGATTTTGGAAGAAACTTCTCCCCTAGTCTCAAATTGTTTGAATTGTCCAGTAACTCTGAATGGACTTCACCTGTCATAAAAAAAGAGGAGATTTTTTGGTGTTTAGACTTGCAAAGCATAGACATACCTCAACGCTGTTATTAATCTTCTGGTATTAATGCATGCTATCATCTCAACAAACATTGAGTTGATATAACACTGGCTTCTTTTGTGTTTTATGAAAACCACGACGCAACATGCTTCATTTAACTAACCCACCCCGTCACACCGGGAGGTGGTGAGTCACTCTCCCTTTTCCCTTGATGGGACATTGATTATAAAAACATCTTTAGATGGCTTGATCCCCCAAACAACAAAAGCCCCATCCACAGCACAGGAACTGTTTGTTTTACTCGTTAAGTCTAGTTTACAACCACTAAATCTTAGCTAAAATTACAAAAAAAGCACAATAAAACTCTCAGGAGATGTGAAGATGTGAGAATCATATATACATAAATGTAAGTTCTTATATCAAATTAACAATCTAAATCAACTAACTGTCACTTTCAGGATTACATGTGCTGAAGTATGTTTAATTCACTGGGCAAATATTTGTGCTGACTCATGTGAAAGGCCATTGACAGTTTCAGTGACCCATTAACATCCTATAGCTTTCTATTGTTGCTGTGTAAATGGCCTATTAGCATTGTTTTTGAATTCAAATCCTACATTTTCTGACATAAAGACTGGTTTAACTCTTTAATGAGGGCTCCAAAACAAAAAGGGATAAGGCTTCTAATCTCTGTGCTCCCTTAAACTACTGCAAACAATTATGAAAGGTCAAATTTAATGCAATCAAACTGTTTTACTTGTTCATGGAAATCATCAAAGTTTATTGTTGGAAAAAAACGTCTGGTTAAATCTTTGCTCATTTAGACTTAACGTGTGTAGCTCAGTCTTTGGCATTTACTGACCATTTGCCAGAAGAGTCCAAATTACCAGATTAGTGTCACAACAGCTCGTTTACTTTTGTTTTGTTGTTTTTTTTTTTTCCTGAACCCGTAATCAATGGGCCTCTCCTGGAGATGAAGCAGGAGGAAGCTGGTTGTAGTCGATGGAAAATGAGAAGCACATAATTGTATTTACTCCATTTCACACTGTGGCATTCAGACTGCAGTGAAAGCTCCTGCAGCCAGGCGACCAACTGTGTAATCTTTCACTGAACTTTAAGTGGCTGACAGTACTGGCAGTATAGGTAAAGAGAAGGATGGACTTGCTACTATTTAAACCAGCATCAAATTATAGGAAATCTAATTTCAAGGTACTTTGCAAGATGAACACGTTCAATTCAAATCGATCCAATTCATTCTAATATAGCCAGGTCGGTCAAATAATCAAGTACACACAGTCTAGCATGTTACTATTCAGTAGAGCACTGCAAAAGTCAGTTGTTCCTGCAATTTCAAATGGTAAACCATGCTAAATCCAAGGAAGACTGATTGATAGCATCGAGGTATTGACTTTACTGCAATCTCTCATCTCAATGGAGAAAATCGTCCTCCTCTTGACAGAAATAAACCCTCAGCAGTACTGGGCTCAGCGAGAGCATATCTAAGATTGTTACATTTCTCCTAATTTAATTTGCATTGTAAACATTTGATGATCTTCCAAAAAAAGAAGATCATCAAAGTGGCCAATAACTGTCGATTTGTTATTGGCCACTCTTTACTTATTATCACAAGTGACCAATCTAAGAAAAATATTCCAACTGTTCATGCTGGATTAGACACTTTCTGAGCTTCTAAATAACAGAAAGCTACCATTTACTTTTTGGGTTCATCCCATCTGTTTTTGACTCAGCCCATTTGACCTCTCTGACCTGCTGCACCTGTACCGTCAGGTGAACTGATCAGCTGCTCCCTGTTGTTCCTATAAGGAAGTGCAACTTAGAGAGGACCATAACTCTGCTGTTGCAACTCTAAGTAGTGTGGAGTTACAGATCAGATAAGGCTGTTGTTCTCTGTCTGGTTTAAATAAATCTCCTAAATAAAATGTTGCCATGTTTTTTGACTCCGTGGGATTTTAATCATCCTGTTAACTAAGCGTGAATTTTTGCAAATTAAGCCAATTTGCAAAAGGAACAAGTCTAATTGTCCTCAATCCCTAATATTCCTAATTTTGTCTCAACTCGGCAAAATAAGGTTTAACAATAAATATTAAACTTTGTTCTAGAATTGAATAAGCAAGTTAACCTTAAGCTTCTGGTCTTCAAAGCCCCGACCTGAACTCTTTTAATCTTACTTTTAATCTTGCTGAAGTAAGAAAGCAAGGCTTTCTACCCTTTACAACAAACTATTGTGCAAATATCCCCATGACAAGGTGCTAGTTTCAAGAGGAACAGACGACTTCCACATTTCATAAAGTGGTTCTGTCTGAGTCGGTTATGTTGAAACATCCAAAACACGAAGAAGAGTGTTCCCCAAGGACCAAACATTGGTGTGTTTCATTGCTAACATGGTTTCAGAATGCAGGCCTGTCTTTGCAAAACCTGCCATGCAAGGGAAGTGCTAGTTGCAATCAAACTGCTTCAATGAATTGGTTCACTCAAGTGGATGAAAACAGTTGAGTTCCACCAGAGAGCTGTTCTGGTTTGTTTCTGTGTTTAATAATATTTTTTTATATTTTGCTAACAGTAATTAGCAGTGAATAAAGCCTTTTATCCATACTTTATATGATTTATTCCCCAGTATCTTACTGTTTTGTATACTGGTACACTATACAATATAGTAACTATATTGTACCTTGACCTTTGTTTTAAGGTCAGGCAGCAGCCATCTAGTCACCCCTACAATACAGGTCTTTTAATTCAGAGTTCCATGGACTAGAACTAAACAAGTAGAGGCACCATTAAGGTTCACTGCTCATTATGGTGCGTTCACACCAAACGCGTCCAAAACGCGTCTGACGCTTCAAGTTCGGCACGTGTGCACTTTTGGTGCGTTCACACCAAACACGTTTTGAGCGTCAGGCACTTCTGATTTACATTCAAAGTCTATGTGGAGCGTCGGACGTGCTCCACGCTTCTTCAGCCCTTGAAGCGCCTCCCCATACACACTTTGAATGTAAACCAGATGTGCCCGACGCTCAAAACGTGTTTGGTGTGAAGGTGCCGTTAACTCTGGAACAAACTCTCTGAAAACCTGAGATGTGTTTTCTACTCCTTTAAATCAAGACTGCAAGCCTGTTTACCTAAAAAATAAAATACTGTGTTATTGGTTCAGTTTTATCCTGTTTTAGCCACATATGTGTTTTTTGAAGTTTTACTACTTCATGTAATATTTGCCCAACAACTGCATAATTTTTGCAATACAGCATATACATTTATTAATGCATTTACTTCTGTAAGCTATTTTTTTTATTTCTAATTATTTTTAGTTTTACTTTTCTTTATGCAAGTTTGGACTGATCTGTAACATTTAAAAACATGGAAATATTATTAAAAAAAAAACATTTAAGATTTCAAATTACTAATTTTAGCATTACTGGTTTTCTTAAATACATGTAAGAACCGGTGTATATATGCCAATTAAATATTAGCCTGGTTGAAAGCTGGACGTAAACTGAATGAAGTAGTTTGAAAGCCGTAACAGCAGGTGTTCTAACTGCCTATGCTACCCATTCATCCGTACCTTGTGGTAATGCGCATGCTCACATCGATGCTACGTCACATACCGCTTACTCAGTAGATTTATTATCAATACATCCTACCCGTGCACTAACACTGACAGATAGACATAGCTATCTATCCGTGCTGCGGTAGGACAATCTGACGAGAAGCAGCTTTGCGCATTTCCAATGTGGACACAGAATATGTATGTAAATTGTAAATTGATGGAACGGGAGCTTTTAATTCAGAAATCTTCCTATTTTGTCTGAAGCTTGTGTTTGTATTGAACCAGCAATCAGAAAACATACTTCTGTTACATGATAGTTTACTGCTCTAAAGTAATGGGTTTTAAATGTTTTCTTCTTTGAAAAACACACCAGCAATAAATCTCAGACTCTGAAAGGAGTGATAGGATTATTTAAATCCACAAGGGGGCGCCTGAACTGCCTTACACTAAAGACTGAGCATGAAAGAGAATTAAACCCAGAAAATGTAGATTTGCACACAGAAAATGTACATTTTAACACTATTTGTGGCTTATGATGGTATAAAAATATAATAAATAAGCTCTTTGCTTGCTTATATTC
>CAEGAE010057103.1:0-49484 GCA_903067095.1 Girardinus metallicus
TGAAAACTGGACGTTATGCTGCTAACACTTAGCTTTCGTCAACAACTCAGGCGGAAGTGAGAGCGCAAATAAAGTCCCGGCCGGAACACGGTGCGCTAAATAATAACACATAATATAACGAGACTTCGAGGCAGATCAGTTTTCCTCGAGGAATTTTAATAATCGAGGTACTGGAATCACTCGAGGAATCGTTTCAGCCCTAAACTACATTCAACCAAATGAGTGCAGATTATGAAGTCTGTGTACTATATTGCCCTTCGATAATCATTAGATTCAGATAGAGAAGACGGGCATATCCGACTACCTGGTGCAACAGTTCACTCCTCCCTTAAGCCCAGTTCACACTACACCATTTTTTGCCCCGATTTTCCCCTTACGACAATCTTAGAATGTTAAACGTTCTAATATTGTCACTGTGTCGTGTGTTATGAATGATCGGGTCCAGTCGGTAGAACCTCGTGGCCGCTCAGATCTAAATCTGGGGTTTCCCCGACAGGGAGCGAGAACACAGCCTGTTGAATGTCACAGGTAGCCAACCAGAAAGCGCGGATTCCCCTCCGTGCTTTCTCAGGGGGAAGCAGAATCTCAAACAGCTGACGGCGCAACCCAAAGTACAGCAGACATTGGAGATGATTTGTGGAAACAACATTAATGTTTATTCAACATTTCGTGCAAAGAATATCCACAAAAATGACAAGGAGAGGAGTTGGAGCGAAATTGCAACCGCAGCTGATAAACCCGGTAACTTTTCAGCTGTTCATCGTTAACGTGACATAAATAAGTTAGAATGATTTTCATTCAGTCAGGACTGACACTAGCCACATGCATTGCAGGTAGATTCTAGTAAAACATTAATTAATGCCTGGTTTTAAAATTAGTTAACTGGACCTGTCGCCATTACATCACTGGTCAGACTTAAAAAAAAATGTAATGTGTAAAACCACAGAACGAATGTTTTAGAAGGAAGGATAGATGGAATTTTATCTAATCAGATACAAAATAAATTCTGGAAATAAAGAAATGTTTTAATACTTTTATTTTCTCCCATATTCATTCAAACCTGGAAAATACGCAAATGAAATTGCATACTTTTCCCCCGCCTTTATGAAAAGTAAGCATATAAGGCATTTATAACAAATTATACAAAACAAATAAGCCTAATGACACAACAGAAGAAGAAAAAGTGCCAAATGTAACTTTTGTTATAGACAGATATTATTCACATATTTTTTCTTAAGCTGATTCTTGTAAGGTTGAAAAAGAACAGCATCGTCTCACCAGCCACAAACGAGTACCAAAAGGCAGAGAGCCGTGGCGTGACTCCATCCAGCCGTGCCATGACAGCAGGCTCTTCAGAACATTCCTCATGATCATTATGATGGTGACCCAGAGGCCCGTGCCCACCAGAACCCCTCCAAGTATCCTCTGGCTATCTGTGGACATGTATCGGCTGCAGGCAGAGGAGAAGAAAAGAACAAAAAGCTTTCAGTTGCACATCTTAGTGTTATAAAAAAAAATGGTTCAGTAGAAACTAAAATGTGATACAAATAAATATGACTGATAATATTGTGTATAAGATCCTTGGAGAATTAAACTTTTAGAAAAATCCCAGTCGAGTGTATTGTGCAGCACGCAATTAACACAGGAGAGTAAGAGCCACACAGCAGCTGTGGGACAAGGCCTAGTCTGAAGTCAACAAAGACAGCTTGCATTATGAGTGATAACAGTTGCATTATTCAAACCGACATGTGCACATGCTGATAAACAACACAACTCATTAAATCATAAATGCTGTGTAGTCGGCATTTAAAAACACTGGACTTTCACCACCACATATTCTTAGATTATGCAACAAAACCAAACTACAAAGGATTTCTAGCGCCCCAAGTTGGCTGTATGTTATAGAATAAAACCTGAATGAGGAGAGCACTCATCTGTGTTGATAAAGGGTGTACTATGGGATTCAAGAGAGCACAACATGTTCCCTAAGCAGGATTAACATTGTTATCAAACAGAAGGTGTGGAAGAAAACTAATAAGGAAGTGTTGTGGATAAAATAATATCCCTGACAGTTCTTGGCCAATCTTCAGCTGAATGTTGTTTTATTGGTGTTGTTGCCGTTTCTGTTTATTTACTGAGAACAACACCATACTCACCTGATAGGTATGTGTTGGCCAAGTCTGGCAATCAATCCCATAGAAGGATCCAGTTGTTTGTATTTGTTGTATGACATGTATGACACGACCACTACCATGAACCCAGCCGGGCTGCCCGGGTACACACCAGTCATCACCCCATTCTGTAAAAATTAAACAAACTCAGAAGCTGTGATAACAATCTGTAAAATGTTGTAACACACGGTGATAAAGACACTAATTGCCTATTAAAAAAAAAAAAAGTGACAGGTCTTTGTGGGTTGAATGATTCAGTGTGACTGTGTGTAAACAAACCACTAGGCCAAAGGTTAGGACACAAAGAACAGTCAGGAAGGTTACTGTCACAGTTTGCAGTTTGTGTCAGACAGGGGTGACCTTCTGGTGTAACAGTTTACAGTAACACCACAGTAAACAGATTTCCTGTACGTCAGAATAGTGCTGTGCACAGTCGAAAGTTTCTGTTGCCTGTAAACTAAGGCAAAGAAACCCAAAAACTGGAGAAAAGGTCTTTTTGCACTGGAGGGCCCGGTCTTCCCCCTTTCAGCCCGGCCCTATTGTACTCCAGCTCTGGTTGTTTTGCATTGAGCAGAGTGTCGCTTCGAAGGTGACCAGGGACCATCATGTCCATCAAATTTCAGCTAAAGCTGCCGAAGCAATCTCCCCAGAGATCGAGGAATACTTTTGTTCTTGTTTGTTGCATCCAGCTCTTTCTGTACACACTTGTCAGCGAGGAAGCTGGGAGAAACATTTACCTCAGAATTTTTTGCAGACATTTAATTTTATTGTCTGTATGCAGTCATTGGACATACATCAGCGTAAGTTTTTTTTTTTTCCTCACTGCCGAAAAAAATTACATATATTTATCTGCTTGATGAGTGATGACATGATGTGGATCCTCCGTTCAGCTTTTTGAATATTATTTCAACTGAAATAAAATAAAATGCAATTGAATATGTCATCATTATAGTTTAACAATGACATTAAACGATAATAAAAAAAACGTATTAACTTACAGGCAAAAATAGATTATGATGGGAATGTATTGGTGCTGCATATATTAAAATTACAGATATCGAGAAAGTCTAGCGCTCCTCTGACCCAGAGATCTGGAAGAAGACTCGCAGTGAAATGAACCAATCAACAGTTGACTCCAAACCAGACCTGTCTGGCCAGCTTGAGAGCAGAGTGGAACAATGCATGAAGTGCAAAAACGCTCGGCCCGGCTTTGAAGCCAGGCTCTGCAGTGCAAAAGGAGTTCAGGGCACATCAACCAGATTAAGAAATTACTTTGTCAATACTGTGTTTTCTTTGCAGATAACCATATGGACATTTCCCTTCAGCATATCCAGCAACTCTTACCTTGAAGCGAACGAACCTTTTCTTCCAGGAGTGGAGGCCAGAGAGGTAGACCTGGCGTAGAGCCTCGTGGCACAGATGCAGGTCGATGCCATCAGGGCTGACAGTGAACTGAAAGGCCACCGCCTGATGCGCTTCTGCCATGGTGGCTGCTCTAAAGTAAAGTCACTGAAAGAACAAACAAAATAAATATGTCACAATGTGCATCATCATTCAGCAGCTTGAGCATGCATAGTGTCAATACTGCAAAGAACTACTTGGAAAGCAAATTACATTAGTTAATTATAAGAGTGGAATGCAATTAGCTTTTGTTTACAGTAGCAGGGGTTTTAAAATACATTAAGATGTTTTGTCAATACATTTAGAAGCTGTATTAGCAACTGTATTACACTTAGAAACTTAACTGAGGTTTTTTTTTTTATTACAAACAGCAATGGTTTCCCATTTTGCCATTTACAATTAGGCACAAACTTATTTATACCCCTGACAGATTAAAATTAGCATTTTAATTTGACAAAATGTAAATATTTTCCAGTCAGATTTTGTCATCTGACTGGAAGCTGATGGAAAATATGTGAACAAAGCTAAAGATTAGGGTGATGAAAGGAGGCCTTCCATCTTCAGAAATTGAACTCAACAAAGAAAAATTGTCAAAATACCAGTGACACATGCAAAACGGTGGACATCAAAAATAAAATGTTTGGTTGCTCTGATAGCAAAATAGATTCTGTATTAATTATTGAGAAGGGTGTACATTTTTTTTACATGCAATTTATTGCTTTAGATAAAAATAATCAATTGTTCTTTGTACATTGTTTTGTCTTTTGGTTGATGCCTATGTCATTTCACGTAACAAAAAAAATGTATTGATTGAATAAAAACAACTTTAAATTTAAATCACTCAAGGGTGTGAATATATTGCTTCTTTATTGTAACTCATATTGTGACTGAGGAATTTTACCATATTAAATGTGAAATATCTGACATTTTAATAATACTATCCACTCCTACTCCTATTCCTGCAACATTTCTCTTTAATAACTAGGCAGGTTATTAATTACTATACAGTGTGAAGATCAGAGTTAAACATAGTTAGGTGATTTCCAGAACTGTTGCATCATTGCACACATTCAGTCTCAATATGTAGATATCTCCACGAGGCTGGAAATAGCCCAGAAAATAGGAGAGAACAATGTCTCATATTGATCAGCTTCTGCCACAAGTCACTAGTCCACATTCTGTGATAACAGTGGGAATTACCCAATTCCTCCAATTCAATCACATTGGGAATTACTCCAATTGGGTAATTCCCAATTGGAGGAATTGGGAATTACCCAATTCCTCCAATTCAATCACATTAGATTCTCTGCAAAAAAAAGACTGAATAAGACACTAAAGAAACCTTAAAACTCAAAGATTAATTTACACGAGCACAACTAGTACTTGTGCTTTAAAGATTGCGTTTGCTTTTTTTGAAGACATCTTCACTGATTTAAACTGATCATAAGTTCTGAATATATATATAAACTAAAACTATCCAGACATGTTGCGTGATGGGACAGTTGGCAGCAGTTCTCCACATGCATGAGTTCTCCCCAGGTACTCTGGCTTCCTCTCACAGGCCAAACGAGTGATTATTAGGTAACCTGTCCTGTTTACATTACATTAGTTGTTAATGTCTATCTGCGCAGTCATTTGTCCAGTACGTTTGTTTTGCCCTGTGATGGATACTTGTCACTTTTGAGAAAGGCATACCAAACCCAAAAAAGTTTTATTTTTGGCCTATGGGGGTAGACTTTCAATGCACCTGATGCCCACACTGTATATTTTTAGTGTTTCAGACACTTCAGCTCATAAAGAGAGGTGGGGAAAAAAAAGAAGGCAAAGAAAAATGTGATTTAAATATAATCGATAACGTAATTGTAATATTCAGCAACTAAATGTTTTCCAAATATTATGCAGCCCTAACCCTACCTAGTAGGAATAAAAAGCCTGATCTTTCACTATTTGACCTGCCAAATCACTGATCACAGCCAGAAAAAATTGCTATATTGAAGGATAACTAATAATTATTTTGGATTGTAAGTAAACTTACTGTACCATCAATAAGTTGCACTACACTAACAGTATATGAATGCATAGACAGACCAACAGCTTGTACTTGAATCGGCCCTTTTAGTTTGATTTACATCTGACAGTTGCGGACATGATTTTGGATATACAACAGGGAAATACTCTTTACTCCAGATATCACATGGTCAGCGCATCAAAAACATTAAACACTACAAGTCTGTCAACTTCTATGGCGAGAAACAAATGTCAGAATCTATAGCTTTAGTTATATTTCCCCTGTTTCAGCCACGCTTGAAGAGAGGGATACATCTGCACCCCCCTGCAAAGCTGCTGTTCCGCGGTTTGATCTGTGCATTCTGAAATCAGGACGCGTCGTTTCTACGCCAGCAGTGGTCGGAAGGAGCAGAGCAGCATCCACAGAGCAGCAGTGTTTGAGCAGCCAGTCCCTTCCCCCAGCCGCTCGGAAGCATCACATGATCCACCCTGTGCTGCAGAAACTAGGGGAAAGGTCGCAGCGCTGCGCCGCTTAGAAACAGGGAGAAAACTGGCAACGGTGAACAAAACTGTCATTTGTGATGACGATGCAGCAATCGGGAGTGCGCTGTTGGCTTTATGGTTTAAAAACAAACAGATTACGGTTGTTGTTGTTTTTTTTTTTTTTCTTTATCTTTGAAAAAGCAGATGCGAAAACAAAGGCAAACGCTGATAAAATATGTGGTTCGGCCTCCTGTTTCCAGACGCTGTGTGGAGGCGATTTGAATTATTCTACTAGAAACGTCAGCTTCCACCTGCTAAAACCCTTCTACAGCTGGAACATTTATATGAACAATTTCACCATAAAATACAGAGGTAACGTGTCCGGTACTCCATCACCTCCGCCGCCCACATGGTTAACTTAAAATGGGGTCATTTGTATCTCAATTTCCATACCAAAACAAATCCCTTAAGTTGGCAAGCAACATGAGTTTTGTTTGAAATCTGATCATGCTCGCACCTTGAGGACACAGTGACCAGACAGGTATTACTGACCTTCAACGGGCAGGTGACATTTTAACACATGCACACCTTCTAAAAGTTGCAACACTGCCATAATTAGATGCGCAGAAAATTGCCCAAACTTCGCATTATAACATTACTTAATAACAGGATAAATTGTGTGCTGTAAAGAAGCTGACAAGTGATTTGTCCAGTGAATGACCTCTACTTGGACTTTTGCCTACATTCACGCTCTGAGCAACGGCAACAATATTTACATAGAGGTTATTAAATTAATCCTAAAAGAAAATACAATGAAATAACAGTCGAGCCGTTTCGATAATGTAATTTTTTTTTTTTTTTAGTGGAGGCATTTCAAAGATAAAATATTAAGCCGGCCGTTACACTGGACGTAGCACTGAATTGTACATTTCAGCAACTAAAAAGCGCAAACTTTGTCTTGAGGAGTCTGCAGGCCAAACAAGCTCCCAAGCCCTCGGGTCATAACGACGCAAATAGACTTTTAGCAACAACCTTTAACCCAATTCAATCCCAACAAGGAAACACAACAAACTGACGTTTATGACGACAGTGAGGCTGAGTAAGGAAATGTTTTTTCACATGGCTTCCTCTCACTTATAGGCTTATTGCTTCTCCTTTTTCAAAGCCCTGCAGCAACCGTCTGGACCTCGACTACGACAAAAAGAGAAAACGCAAGAAACCCCCAACATTAGACACGCGGCCTTCCTAAAAACAAGATAAAGATCTCACCTACGCTTTCTTTCTGTCTGGGAGGACGAGGCTCTCCGCTTTAACGAAGATGTGGAACGTCTGGTCTGTCTGCGACGGCTGCTAAAGCTCAGCACTCTACATGAATGGGAGCGAAGACTTGTACACAAGGCCTTCCCCCCTTTTGGTTGCGTCACGTATGACTCTTTTTAGCGTGGATGCAGCAGCGCCCCCTGGCGGCCACATCCATATGGGGAATGTTGCATGCTCATCTTGAACAGATAAGAACTGGAATAACGTGATAGAGTAGATTGCCTGAAGAACAAAAAGTTCATTCTGTTCCCCCAGGCTGTTAAGTAGTATCTGACGTTGGGTAAATACAGTAAATATAATCATTTATTGTCTTGGTTTCACCCTTAACAAATGATTATTTTCAAAATTTGGCTTAATCCACAATATATTTAATAGTAAATATAAGATATTAAACTGCAACAAATATGATAATCCTGCTGCCATACACCATCAACAGCATCTTCACAAATCAAAGAATTACTTATATAAAATTACATTTTATTAAATAATGTAAAAAGGCATTTGTATTCATGCCCTCTGAGTCAAAATAATTTTCATCTCAGCTGCAAGTGTTTGGGTGGCATATTCCTACTAGCTTTGCACACATAAAGATTGGGTGAAATAAACAAACCTCAGACTTTGGAATGAGGCCAATCTACACCTATGAATATACTTTAATCTAAACCACGTCTTTATACCTCTACGCATATTTTTGGTCATTGTTTTTGTTGAAAGTGGACTTTTATTTCCAAATAACTTCCACAATGTTCTTTACCCTGCCACACAAAAGCATCTCCACAGCATGATGCCGCCACCACCATGTTTCACGGTGTAATGATGGTAGTGTGTTTAGGGTGATCAGCAGTGTTGATTTTCCATTACATATGGTGTTTTACATGCAGGCCAAAAGGTTCTGTTCTGTTTTCTTCTGACCAAAGCCCATTTTTCCACATTAGCTGTTTCCTCTCCATCACAGTTTGTGGCAATTGTTTAGGAATAACTCTTCGCTAACAAAATAAAATATTACGATGGAAAATGCCAGATGAAATATAAAAAAGTTTGTCTTTTAATCAACACTGTGTTTGACTTTCATTTTGATTTTACAGTAAGTCACAAAGGTCCAAAGACTTTATCAGCTATCCATCCATCAGGGAGTTGGTCACGGAGGTAGCGGCCTAAGTAGCGAGGCCCAGACTTCCCAAGGCATTCCCAGCTGAGAAATAGTCCCTCCAGCGTGTCCCTCCACTGAGTCTTCTTCCAGTGGAAAGTGCCCAGAACAAATCTGTACTTTAATACTGAATTTGAAAAAAAAAAAAAAAAAAAATCTTCTTGTCACCTGAGACTACTTTTGACTTGAGAATTTTGCCAATTATTGCTACTACTACTGTTTGAACAGCAGATGGCGACAAATAACTTCCTCTAGGGAAGATAATTCAGTATTTCATTTATTTTTCAGTAAAAATTTAAAACATATATGTAACATTGAAAACGTAAACGTGTTGAAATGCTATTAAATGTCACAAAAACAACTGTGTAAATATTTCACAACCATTGAATTGGTTGGAGAAGACACAAACAATAAGCAAACTGATACAATTTCAATTCAACTTCTTTCTATTTTGTTTTCTTTTTCTTCTTTTTTTTTTTTTTTTTTTTGTGTCGAACTCATCATGAGTCACAACCTACCGCGGCTCAGGTCAGTTTCCTGCAGAGCAAACACGAAACCCACGCTCACAGCTCCATTCTCAGGTCCGCGAGGAGACACGCCCCTCGCGCCGCTGTCGCTGTTCAGCCGTTTGTCAAGGCAGCTGCATCCAGCTCGCGCTTCGCCTCGCGGCTTGTTCAGAGCTTGGCAGGGGAGCGGGGTGACTCGGTCCGTTTGACCTGCATCGATTTCAGCGACGCTTGTCCGCACACAAGAGTCGGGGGAGGAGCGTTTTGTTTTACCTCAGTGACAACATCTGTGTGGCGGCTTCCCTTTGACAGCGAGGGAGAGAATGAGAATAGAGGATTTAGTTTCTTCTTGTAGGTACAGACGAGCAGAGGAAAAGTCACTCCTAAAGGTAAGCAGTGGCGACGGTGGATGTTTGCACGTTGTAAGTTTTGAAATTGTTGGAGCTGGGAGCGCTGTTTGAGAGCTCAACAGACTCATTTCCTAATATGGACCTGTCATGTTTGCTCAGTTATTTCCAAATAAATGAAGAAATCAGTTTCGAGAGAATGCAGCGAGTGATCACACGTGCATAGCCCCTGCCAATGGAACCTATTAGAAATGTTTTTTTTTTCTACAAACTGTCAACTATTGAATTTAAGTGTGGACGGATACCGTAATTTTCTCTCTGCGGTAGGAGCTATGAATAAGGACTTCTCTAGGGGAATTTCTGATTCTGCAACACTCTCTTTGGGCTTTCCGTTCACTGTGGTGAGGAAAGAAGGTACATTTGTAGGCTGTATGTTGGCACGTTATTCTCAAAACTCAAATCAATACTCACTTTCTGAGTATAGTGAAATCAGTCAAGGAAGCATAACTTCAGATGGATTAAATACCAAAAGTAAACATGCGCTTAGGCCTTTGAATAAGAAGGATTACAGAGACAGATTCTCCACCTATCAGAAGTAGGCCATTGACTGGTGAGTGTGTGTCACATGCCATGTGTGGTCTTCTTTGAAAGGGTAAAGCAGAGTGTTAAATGTGGGGTGGGGGAGGCTACAGTCTGGGTGAAGGGTCTCCATCAGGATGCAGCTTTGCTTTAGAATTTAGCCAGTTTACGTTCTCCTAACTGGCTAAATTCTTGTTGGCAAGATTACCGGAGATAAATGATCGAAGATAGTTTGCTGCTTAGAGAGATCACCCAGTCATGTTTCCGCAAAAACAGAATGACAAAGATTGTTCGTAACATAATGTCACACTGATAAAATTTCAAACCCCCCCCCCCCCCAGATTTGAACCATTCTCAGTATAAATTCAGTCATACAGTTCATCAGCCATGAACTTATTTGCCAACTTAATAAAGTGAAACTGTTTTAAGATTATAAATGAATTTGACTTACTGGCATCACAATATCACATGGTTATTTTCAAGTGTACAGAAACTCTTCAACCATTCAACCCAGTTATGTTCTGCACAGATGTTATTTTACACGAGTGAAGCCAGCATCAGGGATCCACATGTTGTGTGTATTGAAACTCAGCAAAGGCTGATTCTGAGTGTCACAGATGAAATATGTGTTGGACGTCAGTACAAGTTTGCCATAAGATGCCTTATCAGTTTGGTATTTTGAGGTGTCGCCTTGAACGAACTAGCTACTGTTGATGTCTAGTGACATATACGCAGTGGTCTATTTCAATAGATCAATGCATTCTGCCTCAAAGCAAAAAAATATGGTTCAGAAACTACAAGTTTTATCTTAATCCAGTCGAGTATCTTTGAGATGGGCTGGATGAACAAATCTGATCCATGACTGCCTCACGTCACAACTTCCAGGACTTAAAAGATCTGCTGCTAACATCTTGGTGCCAGATTCTGCAGCACACCAAGAGGGCTCTGGTGAAGTTCGTGTCTCATTGGGTCAGAACTGTTTTGGGAGAAAAATGCTTAGTGCTTGTGAGGCACTTGTACACTGAATATCTCTTCAGTCGCTGACAACAAAAAAAAGCAGTTGAGCATTCAAAGTTTAGTTTTCTTTCTTCTTAAAATCTACTGAAAACCTTTAGCTTTGAGCTGGAATAGAGCTGTGTGACTTTAAGAAGTATAAAACTTTGTTAGACAATGATCTGACAAACCGCTCTTTTATCAGCTGAAGTCACATGTGAGGCGGAACATGTGATCTTATTTTTGCTTGTGAATAAGCCTCTGGCTATATTAGTCTCTTTATCAAACTTTTTTTTTCCAAGCTAGAATCTATGATTGAAGTTTTATTATTCTTAGTCAAAGTCAGCTTTACTCTCTGACTTTGTGTAAAAGCATTTAAGCACAGAGAGCTGCAAGAACCGTGCATTTTAATTCAGCTATAAATAGTTGTTAACTAGTAACGAGTCAGTAGAAATAGATCGTTTTTTTTTTTTTTATTCCTTTTCATGGTTCGGCCAAAAGCCTTTCAGTCAGTAGCGTGCATTGTATTCACTTGTGATAATATTATTTCACAAGGAAGGCAACAATAGCCTTTTTCTCCACTTGAATGGAGGCTTTATGATGGACGTCAAAGGGCTACAAATGTACCAGTCTCCCAAAATGCACCAAATAGTGATGCTTTAAGCCAGCTATAAAACCAGCTTTATTCTTGCTTTGTGACTCAAAAATTTTAGAATTTTAGTCTGGTCTCTTCAGATGTTTTAAAAAGGACTTGGAACTTTTCTACGCACTGGAAAATAACTATTGGCATATGCTGGAGCACAAGGTCTATTACAGGATTTCTTTTGAAGAGACAAACAGTCAAACTCACACCTATATGTCTTCTCTAGGTTAAATCTGCATGTGTGTTGCTCCAGATAAAAATGAATAGTTTACCAACTCTGATCTGTCAACACTGCTTGTTGCTAGGCAATATATTCATTATTCAGCATTTTACTAAAAATATGTTTTTCCGGTGTCAGCATGAAAATTAATTTAGCAACACATTTATAATGGGAGTGTTGAACAGTATGTCAGGCTTAAATTATATCATGACTGATTAAAGTCTCTGCTGTGAAATTACACCCTTTTTTTTATATTGGGTCTTGTTCAGTTTTCTGAAAGCAGACTTTGTGCTTGCCAACAGGAAGACATGTCAGCTCAAAGCAGGCAAAGGCCTTTCAGACTCATCGAAATTCATGGTGCTTTTCAAAAGCACCTTGAATTTTGTGTATTTTGTGTGAAATCAGAGACAATATGAAACTGTTTTCTGCTCATAGAAATCAGAAAATTATGTTGTGGATTTGGATTCCCCAAACCAGCTTTTATTACAATTGGTGCAGATCTTTTGGGGATGTCTCTGACCTGTTTCCACATTTGAAGACGGAAATCTTTAAACAGTCTTCTTCACAAAATTGTTCAGTGCCAATGAGATTGGATGGAGAACACGAGTCAACCATCAAATTTCAAGTTTTGCACCAAATTCTCAACTTTATTTAGTTGCGAACTTCTGACCCCTCTTTTGGGTCCCTCTTATACGTGAAGGTGCTTTGGTTTGAACCATCCAACTGTGACTTTGCCTGTTTGCTACTGGTCACTGTCCTTCAGAAAGTAGATGTTTGCAGCCTCTAACAAGTCTTCCAGGATTTCTTTGTATTTAGTTCTATGATCCATTTTCCCACCAACTCTGACCAGACTCCATTTCCCTATTTCAGATAAACAGCTCCAGATCAGATCAGCTACCAAGTGTCAGAGTGTGAATGGTGTGTTTGAAGCAGTATGTCGTGCTTATTTTCTGCTGCACATGGTGTTTTGAATGTATGCTAAAACTATCACATTTTGACCTTATCTGATCAGAGCAACTTTTCTCACATATCTGCTGTGTTCCCTACTTAGAATTCAGCGAGCCATGTTTACTGGTCGTTCTGCATTTGCAATAAATTGGCCTGCCTCGTACAGAACACAGTAAATTTGTCCTGTGATTCTTTGGTTTCCATTACAGCTATTTCCAGCTACTTATCACTGGGGTTGTTGATGTCACACTGTTTTAGAGTGTGAGTTGTCACCATCTCTTAAGAAATGAGTGATAGCTTAATGGGATAATAATTGTAGACCGAGCATTCTTTGGCATTTCTGTAAGGGCTATATTTGGTTATCTTGGAATTTCCCCTTCATGTCATGATCATGTCAGGTCACTTCGTCTCTTTTTTACGTGCCACTTTGACTTAGGTTTTGCTCCAAATACTCAATCTCCTTTTGTTGTTAAGGAAGCTACGCATTCCCTCCCATCTACGGCTGTTTCCTTTGCAAGTACTTCAGATGTCTGTTTTTGTTTTTTTAAATATAAATACTATCCAAACTCACAAAACAGTTTGTCATTTATGATTGGCCTTTAACTCAAGAGTTGTTTAATTTGACTGTGGCTTACAGATTTCAGTTTGGGATTTATTGAATTATTTGCGTGAAGGTTGCACTGTTATTCCACTTTGATATCTTATGCACATAGAGTATGAACTTTATTTCTTATTTTGTGATTTACTGAAAATTTGAATAATAAATCTGGTCTGAAGAGAACAGTTTGTCTGTAAATAAAAAAGCAGCTTCAAAGAAAACAAGATGTGATGTATGTTGCAAATAAAGCACATTGTATACCTCTTGTATTAATTGGATAAAAGTTTTTTTCTTTTAGTCTCAGTGCTTATGTTATGGCTGCATTCATGCCAGTAGGAAGATCCAGTTATGAGAATGTGGTTTTTCCAGCAGGGTCCGGTGGTTTGTGTGTTTATGAATACTGTTCCCTTGACATTTCTGCCCTCTTCATACCACGCTTTCCAAATGTCCTGCTGCTCCAGAAAGCAAGGCCTTCCCTGATGAGCCCATTATAATCAAACATCTTAACCTTTCTGTTATTATAAATAGACTCCCCCACCCTCATTTTCTACAACTGGAAACTGCTTTAAGGTTGGGTCAGATGCAAGGTGGGGTAACCCAACTTCCTCTGCCTCCAGCATGTTTTTTCCCCTTTGCTAAGGTAAAAAAAAAGGGTTTTGGTGCTTGAATGTAGGTATTATTACTGGGGAATTTTTGTTTTTTAGCTATTTAAGTCAAAAAGCATTGGGGAAATATGAATACAGCATCAGGCTGGACAGAAACCCCCTGGGGAGCACAGTTATTCTGAGTCCTGTGCCATTCCCAAGTTGCCTTGCTCTGGATGTCTGCATAGTTCATGTGTTCTTTCTATTTTCTATGCATAAACAGTACAGGAAGACTCCACCTCCCCTGTACTGTGGTTGCCTCTAAAAATTCCCAGAAGTAGTATTTTATGTCATTGGTCCAATAGAGTATTATAATTGCATTTTTCTCAAATATAAACATCAACTTCTATTTCCTGTTGTAGCATAGTTTGCTTCAGTTTTTGTAGAAAGAAGATAAAGTTCATGTACAGTTTGTTCTGATTTGTTGTGAGTCAACAGACTGTATGAGAAAGAACTTTGAGGAACCCAGGGGTAAGGTAAACAGGTCTTCACTCTCACACCGCCACAAAGGAAAAATATGTCTGCTTGGGTGAGACTTTGATTGTTTTGTCTGAAGAAGGCTGATGGTAGTGTCGCATTTCCACTAAATGTTTATTGCGCGGTCATCAAGCGTCATATAAATGGAGCCGAGAGAAAACTGTAGCTCTTTTTATGCGACATATAATGGTTTTAGTTTTGTTAAATAAGATATTGGTGTGAGTTTTAACTATTTTAAGATTTTTTTTTTAAATTCTGTTTTAGGATAACCATTTTTCTTCCAAACAATTAAGCACTCCAACAGCATGATTCCTCAACTGCCATGTTTCACAGTGGGGGACAGTTTATAACTGTCCAGAGCACGTTGTCCTATATATTTACTCCACATGGCTTGTAGCAAACTGAAAAAAATTACTTCTTACAGGTTTCTACTAGCCAATCAGCCATAAAGAGAAGATCTGAGGTGTGCATCGCTTATACCACTGTCAGAAGATTCCCCTACCTGATCTCTGTATTTCTGAAGGTCCTCCAGAGTTACCACAAGTGTCATTCTTGTTTATTCCCAGTTAGTTTAAATGGACTGCCATCCTCTTTTCAGAGAACCATTTAACATTGCACTGTGAGATGCTCAAAGCTTAGGATGTAGTTTTGGAACTCTTTGTGTTCGTCTATCACATAAAATCTGAGTATAATATTAGTTTGTGGTTGTGACATTTCTTAAAGTTTTCAAAAGCACAAAAGCTTTGCCCCAATATGTTCTTTAAGCATATTGAGCTTAAAGAACGTTCTTAGGAAGAGCACACTGGAGGCTGTGCTGTTTCTGAGAATCTTATTCCAAACCTTCCTCTAAAGAAAGAGACAGCTGTTGAACATCCTGTGAGACCTTGCTTTGACATGCTGTGGGGTGACTTGGTAATTCATGGTTTTTGAAGGGGCTTCCTTTTAATTACGTGGATCTTATAAAATGCCAGAACATGTTTATGTGGTGAACGAAAATTCAACAAAAAATGTGATGAGGGTGACCTTGATTGTGAGAGTAAGTGTGAAATTATATGTACCTTGGATAGGAACTCCTGTGCCATTACTTGCATTTCTTTACTACTTGCTGAAAATAGAAACATCACCTCCCTGTGATCCTAGCGCTCTCTTGCTGCTCTCTTCTCTTTTATTTTTGGTTTGGGCTGAACACAAGCACACTTTAATGGACACTTTGTAAATCTAGAGCTCTGAAGCCATCTGGGACCAGAAACCTCTTCATGTGGAAATTGAAGTCATGTGGTAGCTTGTTAGCTTACTTCTTTCAAATGGAATGATTTGAGTGGTGTTTACCACCATGAAGCTCGGCATTAAGCTAATGTCATGATGAGGATAAAACCATACGCTGCATTGGAAGGCATTTTTATTTCTTAATAATATGAAAGGGTTTTATACTAACCAGCGTAAAAAGTTCAATGAACCCAGATTTGATGTGGGTAGGTTTTTAAAACATAAAAAGTGCCTTAGTCATACAATTGGAAGCCGACAGAATGCATGAAACTTGTCATAAGGTGACATAGTTTATGTAACTTAAATGCTAAAAAAGTATTTACTCACTCACATATCTGTTTTTTTTTTTTTTTTGACAGGCTGAATGGTTTAAAATTTAATATCAAATAAATATAACAGGGTAAAATACAAATTACAGCTTTAAAGTGATCATTTCAATTATGGGGCGACTGTTTTCCAACCCAATCTGGACCTGTGAAAATTAATTGCTTCTTAAACCTGGATAGCTTTTTTTCTTAATAAATCAAAACAGCTTTTTTTACTGTCCCTGTTTATCTGTAATTGTTAGTAGATCTGAAACATTTTACCTGTAATGAAATCAAAAGCCATTAAGAGTGTCCTCATTGCACGTGCTTAAAGCTGTCATCCCCAAGTGAGTTAACATTAGTCACAGATTATGCCGTTTGTACTATAGAGATAAGAGAATCATCCAATAAGGGTTTGTGTGTTTGTCTGAGTCCATATCCGCAGCTTGTTTGGTCTGAGTCAGTGTTCTTTGGCTCCTGTACAATTTTCTACTCATCCTGTGGTAAGAAGTCCTAAGCATTTGCCCTCCTCTGAGTCATGCAATCAACATTTTAGGGTTAGCTTTTGAGTGCTAGTCAAGCAGCCTAAATTAAAATTTAATCTGAATTCGGTAATCCATAAACCAATCTTTTGAGGTTTTAGTGCAACAACTACCTACCGTACTTGGTAAAGAAGAGTCACGTTAGGTTAACATCCTTCTGCCTTCACCACACCCTGAGGTTGTTTTGGATTTCAGGTTTAAGGTTTCGCCCACTAAAGCATACACCGAACACACATGAATATACACACACCTTACTGTAAAGTGCAGCTCTTGTGCTGAGTACTTTCCATAGCCCCATAGTTTTCTGACTGTTTCCAGACTCTTTCTAATCTCAGGCTTTCATTCTTCTTGTGCTGTTGTATAATCCTCATCCTCAAATCGGATTCCATACAGATTAAGGCTGATTAAAGACCAAAAGACAGATGACAAAAAAGTTAAAATATGACCAGAAAAAGCACATCATTTTTTCAGGATAGGTAGTGATGTGTTTTGCATTTAAGTTGGTTTACAAAATAAGTTTTTTGTTGGACAAGATAATTAATTACAGTTTTGTTATCCATTTACAGTGTAATTGCATTTTTATCCACCCGTTTTTTTACCAACTGATTTTTTTTTGTTGTTTTACTTTTTACTTCTTTCATGATGCTTTTAATGTGCAGTGTGCAAAACATGGAGATGAAATTTTGTTGATAAATTGGTAAAGGAAGTCTTGACTGCCGCCCCTCTTCCTACAACCCTGTGATTAGCTGAGTGTGATTCAGAATGCTTTGCAAGCTGTTTGTGGTTGCAACGAGGCACTGACAGCTTATATACGCGAGCTCAGTTTAGAGCTCTATGTCATAACAGGAAATGATATCACATCAGCGTGAGGCTCAAAGCAGCTTGTCCTGTCAACAAACAAGTTGGCAACATATTTGCTCTGTGAAAAAACATTTCTTCCATTGTATGTTTATTATCTATAAGCATTATCTATAAGTCTGTCCTCTATCCACACAATTTTGCTTTAGACACCCCATCCTGCTGGTGGTTCGGTATTTGTTGCCCCTCGGCCCCAAGTCTGTGAACTTCTCGGCTTCCTGTCAACCCTTGCTTTCGTTTTTTTGTTTCGTCTTTTCTAATATTTTTAATATTTAGACATGGTAAAATTTCATGCGAAGTGACCATAACTTGTGTTTTAAGAGCAAAGTCGTCCAATGACCAGAAAAAGACCTTACCAGTAGGAGAACCCAGTTTGTTGTCCCATTATTGTTCTTACTAAACCTGTTATTGAAGGCGTGGCAGCCACTGGTTTCCTTTCTTCCTAACACAATAGTATCAGCGTTCAGGAGACTCAGCACAGGAAGTACGCGTCCACTACCTAAGTAAAAAAAAAAAAAAAAACATAGCAGACCTTTTATGGTAATTTATCTAGTTGGCAACAATAAAAAAGAGCTCAATTTCCTAGTAGCTGAATCATGTGTTAGGGTGGAACTTTGCTTAAATATGCTGTTCATGTTTTGCAGCATAACAAATGAATATTAAAACCCAGGAAAATGTTTTTTTAGTAACACTTTACCCAACATATTGGACTGTTCAGCTGAATCTCTCAAAATAGACGAGGTTATTGTCAGGTCAGTGGTATCTCTTCAGACTGTTTTCAGGGTTCACAGACCCCTGAAGGTATATTGAAACTCTCAGAATCAGAGCTGTGAAAAGGGAAGTTGTAGGAAAAGAAACAAACATAAAGCATCTGAGTGTGTCAGACAAATTCTTAGCATTCAGTGAACACCTGTGAAGTGGAGAGACTCTGATGGTTTTACAGCAGAGAGTAGCAGCTTTGAAAAAGGTGCCCTTTAAGATAAACCAAAAACAATGCTTACAAAGAGTTAGGTGCTATATTTTAGCACTTCCTCTCAGCAGCCGAAAACTAACAGTACTGATAGCATGTTATAGTTGTATATAAACAACATATTACAAGAAAAACTAAATCTGTTTTGACAGTTCTGTTCTTTTTCAGTGGAAAAAGAAAAGGTTATTGTTTGAGGAAACAACTGTTCTCCCATCTGCCGCCTTTTGGCATGGCGCACACTGCATGATGTTTGCCTCGATCAAGCGTCATTAACAGTGTTCCTCAGGGTATACCATTTTGTTGTCATGCACTCATTTTTAGACTCTACATGATTCTTTAAAACAAACACCATTCTCCCCCACAAAGTTAGGAAGAGTTCTAGAGTATGTCTGATTAGCTGTAATTTTTGCTTACATGGGTTTGGTGTTTTCCCGCCTGTGTAGAAAATAGGTTTTCCCCGCATATGTTTATTTATTTTATTTTTTTTCCTTTTTGCTGCCTAAAATGAGTATCAGCGTTGGTGGAGGTTCTTTAGCGGATTCTTTATCATCTATAGTTGTTGCAGTAAAAAGAGGAAGAATGTCCAAGGCTCTACATGCTCACGTAGCTGTTTTATCTTCCAATATGTTTTGGAGGCATAGGAAAGAATTTGTGTTTTTTTATTTTTTTTATCCAAACATGGCTTATAAATGCTGATTGACTAAATAAACCACAAGGCCGCTCTCACTCTGAAACCACTTTGCTGAAGCACACAGTCATGGAAAACTAGAGAGTGAGACCAGACTTCAGAATAAATAAAAAAATAAAAATAAAAAAAAGAAGGGTCTTTTGTTTATATTTGAATATTTATTTCTCTTTGTGCTATGGCTCCATCTTTCTTCATAATCATGCCAGTTTTTCTTGCATATTATGGGCTGCGTGAATTAATACTAGTGTTACTGTGTGCACACAACTACATATGTGTATGAAACAAACTCTTGATAGGTCAGTCTGTTTCACACCTTATGTGAATAGTTGCCATCAGACCTTTACATTCTCTGGAAAATCATTGGTTACTATAGGCATACTTTCTCTATTTGTATCAAGTAAATTTAAGCACTGCTTCCTGAAAACTGCTTGGTATGATGAAACTTAGGAAGATTATTTTGCAATTTTACACCATACTTCTGCAAAGAGGGGAAACCTGTTTAGAAATATTCCACATCGCAAGTTATTCTGTGTTGTAGCAGATTAAATGTTTCGGTTTATACGCATGTCAGATAAATAAGATGAGACTTTGACAGTTTACAAAAGGAACTGGTTTTAAAACTTTTCAAACGGGACATTATCTTCTGCTTTAATAACCATATCAAAACTGAGACAAAATGATTCCTAAAATGTCTGTTATCATGACCAAACACATCAACGTTCTTTTGGAAGACTAGAGTGCATTCTTGAAAATACTTTGATATCACAAACTGTTCTATCAACAATCTGATGTTCAGAGTTTATCACTTCACACTTAGTCTGTATGCACTGTACCGTTCACAAGCACACATACACCTTGACCATTTTCACATTTTGTCACAAACGACAAACTATTTCACTGTGATTTCACACAAAGTATAGAAAACGGGAAGCAGAGGAGAATGGCTACAATGTTTTTAAGATATACATTACAAATAAAAAATGAAAACATAACTGCCAAAGTCTGACATGCACTAAGCACATTACATTTTATTTGGGAGTCTCAGAATCAAGGCAATTGATTGCAAATGCATGTTTTTTAAATGTCATACTTTTAAAAGAAAAATATTTATATATCTTTTTTACAATTCTTCATTACTTTGTGTTGGCCTGCCAGATGAAATGCTGTCATATTGCACAGAAGCTTGTGACAAAGAAAAATTCAAGGATTATAATACTTCTGCAAAGCACAAGATAATGTATTACCTGGAAGTTGAATGTTCATCCAAGATCTCGTTGGATGAAGATCTTGTGATTCTGTAGCCTTCAGTGTTCAAAGTTATTGTTTCAAAGGACAGTTATTGTTTAGTCAACACACACTCGGGTGTACTTTGCACGCTTTTAAATTTAGATTATTTTCTCTGGAAATGTTTTTGATTCATAATTGAAAATAGTTAATTATACATTCTAATTATTGATTCCATTAGCCCTTCTTGAAAATGAAGTGTGGGTTTTTGTTCCATATTCTTTCATATTTCAAGCTGAACCAAACTGAATCAAAGGCAGTTTCTTTGTTAGTAACGTGGTCGTAAGATCTGATGCTAATTCAGTAGGTGTCAAATGCTTCCTGATAATGACATAGAAATATAATAGTGAGAATATCTCCAAAAGATATTATCCATCAGTAGTGTATAAAGAGCACAGTATGATATATGAATTTTATCAGCTATATTCATCATACTGTACACCTTTTGGTAGAATACTCCATTTACTTGCCTTAATGTTAAAACAGCTTCTGAAAACAATAAAGTTTGCAGTATAAGAAAAATTATTCGTTTCATATTTGGATGCCAATTCCATTAACTGAGACCTCGTTTTTCTGCCTGCTTCTAGATTTTGACATGAAGAAGGATATAGATGTATTGATAGCAGAAGAACGGGCAGAAATTATCAGCAAATATGACAAGGTAAGTTGATGTCCATCTTATGACGTCTTATGATAAGGATGGCCTACATTTTTATCTTTTGTTGCACATTGTAAACAGATGATACATTTTGGATGTGTGGTTTATAAATCGACATTGGGAAATATTTCACTAGGAAATTACAAATGAGGTTTCTTTTAAAGTAACAGTGAAATCACCAACCACTTCATATTGAATCAGAAGGATATGATACCAGCCTTCAAATTTATTTATGTTTGAGATTCTTCAGAATCTCAAAAATATCAAGCTTTATGTCAACCATCTTGACTGGGATTAAAATTTACAATGAATTCCTAAACTTTGGTGCAGTTAATAAAAAGGCGAGTTTGTTTCAGATTGCTTTCCTTGTATATAAACCTTAAGCTGGAATAAGATGGGTTAAAGGTAAATATTTAGTGACAAAGCAGCATGTCCTCCTCTTCTCAGTTTGGATGGGTTTTGTTTTTTTTAGGGCAGGCAAGAGGGCGTCAGCATTAATCCATGGGAGGACGCTGACTTTAGCATCTATAAAGTCACTGACCGCTTCGGCTTCCTGCAGTAAGTAACTTTAAAACTGGGTTGTTATTTTATTTCATAATGTGAAATCCATGTGTGTGATATTTCTGTCTATTCATTAGTAAAATAGATTTAACTGCTTTCCGGCTCTTTATGACTTGGAATTGTTGCTTTTCCTGGGGAACAATCATGCAACTAACATCTTTAAAGAGTTTAAAAAAAACAAAAAACAAGAATTTTCAAGTTTCAATTTATTCAGAATTTCCTACGATAAAAAGGTTAAAATTATGCCCACACAAGATGAAATATGCATGCATGTATATAACTGCCCAGGAATTTGGTTAAATATCTCTTTGTTTTTTGCAGTGAAACCACATAAATTTTGTAACCATCAAAAAACTCTTAGCAAAATTCTGACTGCATTTTTGCTGCCATCAAGATGGATTGAAACTTGTAGTTAACCACAGAGAACATTGGTCATTATAGAAAATGAGAAACACGATATTTAACCAACGGTAAAAAATTATGTTTGAAGGATTCGAGGTGAGACTGTCGATCTTAGGAACACCAAGTGTCTCTCATGGTGGTGGTAGCATTAGGCTGAAGGGATATTTTTCTGCAACTTGTTCTGGTGTGTCGCACAAAGTGGAATGAAATTCTGGAACTAGCTTTAATTTCTTCAACTTTCTCCCACATAAACAGCCAGACAGTGAAATCTCGGACAGTAAACAGGATATTGATCCCAAATGAAAATCAAAGCTGGTTTTGCTGTGGAAAGCTAGATGGTGATAACCTTACCGATCAAAATTCTATTACTTGTTGATCGGTACGAAAAACATTTGGTCAATGTAAAATTTGCTATGCGAGACTTTTAACCATACATTAGCAATGATCTACTAATATATTTGAAATTTTATTTCAGTGTTTGTTTTAGTCCAGTTTGTAGATTAAAGTTAGTGCTAAATTTAAACTTAAGCAATTCATAAAAAAAAACTAATATGTACATCATTCCAGTCTAATAAAAACAATAATTCAAATGCATCACTATAAACACAAAATTCCTGTGCATGAAGAGTGTATCTAAACTCCTGACCATGGCATCTGTTTTTTTTGTTTACAACTTTCTGTTTTTTGAATTTTTCACTTCATCATAACTCTGTAACTATTTAAAGCGAATAATTGAATCACTGATGCACATGTATTTCTGCTCCAGTGAAGAAGAACTGCCGACACCCACTGCATTTGAAGAGAAGGTAGGAACTTTCTTTACTGCCCGTGTAACACATTTTTGCCCTCTCACTCACGCATTGGGCACTTACGATGTTCTATGTTTTGCCTTTTCAGCAAAAGCAACAGGAGTTGGAGCGAGTGGAGAAATGGCTGAAGATGGTGAAGAAATGGGACAAATACAAGAACAGTGAAAAGGTTAAGAGTGGCTCCCATGAGATACCAGCATTCCATCTCAATTTAGCATCTTTGCTTCTTCTATTTTTTTTCATTCTGTTATGGGATGTTTAATTTCCATGTCTTTTTATAATCTATTTTCCATTACCTTTTAAAGCATTGCTCATTTTCTTATTTACCACCCACCTACCACCACCATCTTTTTCCCAATTTCTGTGGTCAGCCATTAAAGAAAAATGACTACAAGCAAAAGTTCTTAACCTTTGAGATTTGGAAGTGGAATATACATGAATCTGCGCCTTTGTCCTGTGATTGCTGTGGTGAAGATTGATTGCATATTTTTACATATTGTGTATTTCAGCTGGTGAAGCGTGTGTATAAAGGCATTCCTCTGCAGCTGAGAGGCCAGGCGTGGGCCATGCTTTTGGAGGTTGAAAGAGTCAAACGAGACAATCCGGGAAAATATGAGGTATGGTTTTTTTTTTAATTATTATTATTACAAGGACAATAGTTGGTAGTGTTTAAATACACTAGCAAGAAAGTTTGTATTTCAACAACTGATGGATGGTATTGTGGAAAAATCTTCTGTGGTCCAGAAAATGAAGCAGCAGGCTCGAAACTTCTCAACAGAGATCAAGCAGATAGACCTGGACGTCAACAGAACATTCAGGAACCACATCATGTTCATGGACCGCTTTGGAGTGAAGTGAGTTCTTCATTTGCCTTTCAGTTTTCTATTATTATTCACTTTATTGTTTACAGCAGTTTTCAATATAATTTTAATAATTTTAACTTCCTATTTTTGGCTTAATCCAGACATCTACTTGTAGGCAATTTTATTTTTGACATAATGTTTTGGGTATTTATTGATGAAAAACTTTCAGGACTTCCTTTTGTTCCTATGTAAGCTGCTCTGGATTGTTGTTTTCTGACATCTCACGTGTTTTTTGATTTGCCCTAAGTGGGATTCCTGCAGGGTGTGACCTCTGGCCTAAACTATAAAGCACACTACGCAGTTACAAAAAAGCCAGAGTGGTGGTTTCCTTCTCTCAGCATTTTATTAGCCTTCCTGTCAGCGCACAAAGCCCCACAGGAAATGGCGCTCACACAGAATGTGCACCGGTACAAAGACACATGTGCAAAAATACCCCTGCAGCAAACAGTGACAGATTTCACACCAATTCAGAGACCTATTCAAAACTTTATATTTTTCTGTTATTTATTTATTTATTTTAATTAGAGGCAGTTGCAGAAGCCACTTTTTGTATCTTTGATTGTAGAAGAGTGCTCTCATCTTTTCCTTTGTAATGTACTTCCCCTTGAATTCAAAGCTGCTAAGTCCAAAACAAACCAAAACACC
This sequence comes from Girardinus metallicus, assembly GCA_903067095.1. NCBI lineage: Eukaryota > Metazoa > Chordata > Actinopteri > Cyprinodontiformes > Poeciliidae > Girardinus > Girardinus metallicus. Next base: position 24,336 of record CAEGAE010057103.1, read on the forward strand.
ACTTCATCCTGCCTGACTACCCACTCCTTCCCTGCGAGTCAACAGCTGTCTCACAGACACTGAGACACTGACAGCTATTTAAAGCTCCTTTCCTTCTCTGACACTGGACATGTATTTGTCATTGAGGCCCACAGGGGAAACATCCTCTTTACATTTACATTATGTTTTTCTTAATGCCCCCCTCAGCCTCCACTCACAAACACATTCACATGTGCAAACAATGGGTGCTTTGTGCCAACTGTCTAAAGCATTTGAGTCTCAAGATGTAGTCCGACAGATGCACACCACAAAATGCTTGCGTCAGAAACGCTTGATTGAAGATGCAAGATTGTAGAGTTTTGCAAAACTGTTTATCCCTCTTATTGTTTCCTCATTTTTAGACATCAAACACAATCTTCAGTTTGTTTGATTGCGATATTAAGAAAAAAATAAAATAAATAAATGCCTCCTGCGCAATCACCTAATTATGAAAAAGAGACCAATATTTTTTTAGTCTTGGTATAATTACAGTTCTTCTAATGAGACCTCAGACGTCTCATTAGACAGGTCACACCATACAGGTCAGAGATAAGGTTGTAGGGAAGTTTTTTGAGGTTATAAAACAACATCCCAATCTTTAAAAATGTGACTGAGAATCATGCAATCCATTATCTGTAAATAAAGAGGATGGCACAACTGCAAACCTACCCAGGCATGACCTGTCCATCTAAACTGACAGGCAGGAGAGGAAGATTAATTAAAGAAGCAGACAGGAGGCCCATGCCAGCTCAGGAAGGGTTGGAGAGATCCATAACCCCTGTGGGAGACTCTGTTGACAGGACAAGAACTATTGTGCTTTCCACAAAGCTGCCCTTGATGGACAAGTGGTGAGAAGAAATGCACTATTGACAGAAAACCATAAAAAGTTCTGTTTGTAGTTTCTGAGAAACTATATGAATAAACATAACGAACACGTGGAAGAAGTTGCTCTGGTTAGAGGAGACCAAAACAGAACATTTTGCCCTTCGTGCAAAATGTAGTGTGTGGACATTACCTGAACATATTGTAAAATCCCCACATACAGGATGGTTGTGGTGGTGGTGGCAGCATCATGCTGTAGAAACGCTTTTCTCCAACTGGGGGAGTAGATTTGAGGATGAATCGGTGCAGAGAAATATCTAGAAAAAAAATTCAGTGAGAGGTTGAAAATGAAATGACTTCAGCGGGAGACTCAACAGCCAGCAGAACAACAACCCAACACACAGAGCCAGAGCTGCATAGCAGTGGTCAGAGTCCAGACCCAAATTCAGACGAGAATGTGTTGCAAGATTTAAAAATTGCTCGTCACTAAAAGAAACTGAACTTGTTAATATAAGAACACACAAGCAGCAGTAGTAGTAACATCAACTAAAATATATACATATATATGTAACATAAAAGACCTGCTAACAGTAACATATAGAGCGCTTAAGACAGTCTTTATATGATCCCTACTCTCATGATTATGTCTCAGGAACCACATCCTTGTTTAAACAGGTTTTTTTTTTCTTTTTGTTCCCTCTCCAGGCAGCAGGCACTATTTCACGTACTGGCCGCTTACTCTGTCTACAACACGGTAAGTGTTTTCTGACAATCTATATGTGCAAACCCGGTGTTGCGTTTTTTTGAGGGGTTTTTTGCATGCACTTGCCTTGCATTTGAAAGTGACATATCGATGGAGCACCAACCACAAGTCCATCAGTGGCATTGGTTTCTTTTCAGTTTCAGTAGAGCTGGCTAAGCGTTATAGACCCATCTGTTCTTGCTCTGTATTTGGAGCTTTTATTTATGAGTGTGGTTAAGCCTGAATCTGCTCCATCAGAATTTACCAGTTCGACCACCAGCCATTATTCATCTACGTACATAATTAAACCAAACTCTTTAAATGAGATAATAATGATTGTTTTCATTTTCAAGGAAAAACTATTCTCTAACAAAAAAATCTATGCTTCTAACCAAACGTATGATCAAGTAATGTTCACCATCCTAATTTGCCAACTCAATTACTATATTTCTATGAAATCGAATATCCTGCTATTACCAATATTAAAAAGAAAAAGGAAGTCTTGTTGGATGAATTCTCTCTGATGAAAGTGATTCAATATCCAATCAGTTATATTTAGAGGTCATATTACTATGTAAATGTATCTATTTGGTAATTACAACTCTGCAGTCTCACGTTCTTGGAGCTTGTTTCTCTCGTGTGTGGGGCTTGGACAGAAACAGGATAATTGTGCAACCAGCATGTTTACAGTATTGACATTTTCCAATACAGACCATTTACCATTTTACATTTTTTTACATTTTACGTTTTTATCTTTGCTCTATTATTAAATCTCTTCCACGTTAAACCCATATCTGGTAATGAGATTATTTTACACAGGTATAGATTTTGACAACTTTTCTCCCATGCCTGTCCTAAGATTTGTAAAGTCTTGAAATAAGTAACATTTTACAGCAGTAGCATGATCACAAACTAAAACAAAAAATAGAAAAAAACTAATTCTATGTTTATGGGTTTTATAACAAATTTACTGGTACCACAAATATTAACTCCCTTTACGATGTCTTTCAAAGAAATTGAAGAATTTTTTTATAGTTATACTTTGATTTAAACTCATTAGTATTCCATAGCTTTCTATTTCCCTTTGGTGTAGAAATATGACATAATTCAGAGGCTAATTTCTTTTAGCCACTGGGCTGGCTAAAAATCCATATTTGTGTTCCCACTACTTGGGTCTTAACATACCTCTGCCTGTCTGTGAACTGTTTGGACCGTGTAAACAAGTGATCAACTCTGTTTATACGATTTCAAACTCAGCTGAATGATCCCGCTCCGTTCAGAGATGTAAGGTTTTCACTAAGACTCATGGTCGCCTCTTAGTGATAAAACACTTATTATTTCTTGACTTTTTCCCTCCCCCCAACTGAATAAAATAACTCAAATTAAAGATTTTACTTCTCTAAAATTCTCGGCGTGACAATGTGGTACTGCAACCAGCCTTGGGTTACAAATCTATCCTCATCTGTAATTGCTAAATGCTTGATTCATGTCATGCATATACATATTATTCTAGAAGATCTGATCACTGTATCTTTTCATGACACAGAAGAAATATTCTTCCAGTAAATGCAGCTACTATTAGCTTCACAGGAAATTATGTAACAGCTGCCTGCCAGAGTGAACATTTCTTGTATCCACTTTAAGGCCCTCATATTTCTGCATGTAATACATGTTCAGAAATGTACTCCTGTGTTTAAGAGGGTCTAGTTAACATTTGTCTAGATAAAGACGACTGTTGTATCCCCAGCAGTCTAAATACTACCCCACTCCCAAGACTGTTTTTCTGACAGGGGGTTTTTCATCAGTCCCTCTGTGGTAGAGGTGCATGAGCCAGAGGAAATGGGCATGCGTTGCTCATTTTTTCTCCCTTTCCCACTCTTCTCACACAATGCTCAAAAAAATTGGGTCAGTGGGAGAGCTAAGAGAGAAAACGGAAAGGCAAAATAGAGAGGAGGATGTTCGACTTTTTCACATATGTGCTGGTAGAGAAAAATGTAGGGAATGTGCAGTTTAACCTCTCTTTAACCCTAATTATACTTACCGTTTGGCCTTGAAAGGATTTATTTTGGGCTTCGATTTCTATCTGCAAAGCAAATCCTCCTTAATATGAACAGATACCATGTGCATGACTGTGTTTGCCAATGCCAAGGGCTTGTTTCATGTAAATCAGTGAATCATTCTGATGCCAGCTTAGTGGTAATTCAACAGGAAGACATAATAACACTGAGAATGTATGTGTATCACTGTAAATATTTGAAATGTTTACTGTAATTTGTTTAAAAATTAAGTAGAGCTATTCAGTTTGTTTATAGAGTTACAACAGACTTTCAGGTGCTATCTAGCGGTTATATTTTGAACTATATAACTGTGCTTTATTAAATTATGATGAGTCCCTCTCATTTGTCCACTCTGTTTGACTTAAACACTTTGCTCCGCTGTTTTTGTTCCAGGAGGTTAGCTACTGCCAGGGGATGAGTCAGATCGCTGCAATTCTACTCATGTACCTAAACGAGGAAGATGCATTCTGGGCTTTATCCCAGCTCCTCACCGACAGCAAGCACTCCATGCATGGTAACGATAATGAGAAGACACTGATGTACGAAAATAAAAGGCTGACCAATGGGGATTTTTTTTCTCTCTTTTTATGTGATTTCTTTAATTTACAGATTAAAGAATTAATTTTCATGTGAAAACTGCACGTTTTTCTTCAGGTTATATTTGTCTGGTGGAAAAGTGTGTTTGATTTAAGCATTTGAGCATTACAAAAACATCAAAAACTAAAGAAATGTTTTGTGGGAAATACTTTTTCACAGCAGTGTTAATGCTGCGGCCATCACTACACACCGTATTATCACTTACAGTCAGTTTTTTTCCTATCTTGTAGGCTTTTTTATTCCTGGATTTCCCAAGTTGCATCGTTTCCAGACTCATCATGAACTCATCCTCTCCAGAATGCTGCCTAAGCTGAAGAAACACCTGGTGAGTTGCTGTGCGTGTCTGACTGATGTTTAAGCTCAGTGGCTTCATCATGATGTTCAGCTGGTTTGAAAACTGAGATTTATAACAAGTTCTGTTGGAACATTTACTCTGAGACTTGGTTTCATGCTGATTTGTGTCCCCACAGGACAAGGAGCAGATGACGACAGGGATTTACTCCACCAAATGGTTTCTCCAGTGCTTCATCGACAGAGTCAGTATTTGGATGCTTTTTCAGCTTTTCAAACATGAACTCTGAATTGTTGCTGTTGTTTTTAATTATTTATTCCATTTTTCCCACTCTTCTGTTTCCATAACAGACGCCATTCACCCTCACCCTCCGCTTATGGGACATCTACATATTGGAAGGAGAGAAGATACTAACTGCTATGGCTTATACAATCCTCAAGTTACACAAAAGTGAGTGAGAAGCTCATGTATGTTTTATCTGTATCTTTATGTGCTGTGCTGAGGGAGTTATTGCTGTATCTGGGCTTAACAGCATCTTTTCTGACGTCTGAGTGTTATTGTGTGGATTACAAGGCAAGCTTCCTTGCATAATATAAGTGGCCCGTTGCTGTGGGGAAGAATCAAAAGCTGGCTTTTCATTGGATGCACAAATGAGCATTGTCTCAGCGTATTGGTTGATTTTTTTTCCATTTAAATAGATGGATGAATTGTCAACAAGCATTTTTACCTTTAATTTACCCCACACTAGAAATAAAACATTATTAGGTAGATTAAGTTAGCTATTTTTACATCAATATCTTGTGTTTAATCAGAACGCCTCATGAAGCTCCAGCTAGAGGACTTAAGGGAGTTTCTCCAGGAGCAGCTGGTGGATTCGTTCCTCCTGCTGGATGATCTGGTGATAGAACAGCTACAGATGGCGATGTCAGATCTGCGCAGTAAAAAGTTGGATCAACCTCCTCCAGGTGCAACAGTGTTTTATTGTCTTCATGTTCTTAAGTCTCATGCATCACTGTTTGATCAACTCTGATTAACAGAGCTGCTTTAACTGTTGTGAAGTTACAGAAAAGATAAAACATTTCTAAATTAATATCACAAAGTAAAATAAATAAATAAAATTCCACCAAAGTGCTACACCTGCCGATTTATTTATCTAGAAAATTATTCAGTGAGAAGTGTCAACCTCGTGGGTTGCTGTGAAACTTAATTCTTTCACCTCAGCTCTGGATCTCCTCCAGAGTTCCCATGAGCCTCTTGGCTGATTCTCTGCTTAATAATCTGGTTTCCTGGTGTGTCAGGTTAGTTAGACAGCCATGTTATAGTGGGTGTGTAGTGTCCCCATATCATAATTTTCAAAAGATGGACTGGACAGTGCTCTGACCTGTTATTTAATAAATGTTCTCCAACTAACCACTGAGGCCTTCACAGAACATCAGTATTTATGCAGACTAATTAATTTACAACAAGGTGAACTCTATGTACTTCTGTGACTTTATTTAGGTGTATCAAGATAAAATATGGTTAATAAAAATGCATCACTGATTTTTCATATTTTTATTTGTAAATGTTTTGAAAACCACATATATTTTTTACTTCCACTTTGCAACTATTTTGTATTGCTCTAGAGTATAAATTCCTATTAAAAGTACACGGAGGGTAATGTGACAAAATATGACTTTCAAGAAGCACTGCATTTTTCTGTTTCCTTCTCATGACTGTTTTCTCTTTCTTTTTTTAGCTAAGTCAGATGAGCTCCCAAAGAAGCCTCTGGGTCAGGAGAGACCAGTTGTCCTTGTGCCGCTGCAGCCTAACTTGCATCCTGAGGTCAAAATAAACCTGCTGACCAACAGCAAGCCTATAATAGAGACCCAGAAAACAGATGCAACCACCAATCATCAGATTCCTTCTCCGTCTGAACTGCAGGATTCAATGAGCCTCTCTGGAGCAAACACATTTTCGATGTCTGCACTAGCTGCCCCCACACAGGGAACACCTTCTTCCTTGAGGCATTGTAAATCACCTCCAGTACCTCCAAAAGAAAACAAACCATCAATTCCTATAGGTTTGGGTAGAGATATGAAGACTTCATCCCCAGAGGTTTGCCAAGAGTATAGAAAACCTGAGAACCAGACAACTGACGTAGAGTCTCAGGAGGAGTCCATGGATTGGCCTCCCCCCTACGAACCCTCTCCTTTGGATGCTGTGACTATGCAAGCAGAGGAGGAACTCATGGATCTTCCTGATCTACCACCTCCACCTTTGTTTTACCCTGAGCAGACTGACCAAACGTCTCTGGGCCGGGAATCACCCTGCCTGGGACCTGGGACTCATCCAGACCTGCATCGTCACTCTCCTTCCCCTCCGTCAGCCTCATTGCTGGTTGTTCCATTGAAGCCATCACCGAAACCAAGTCCAAAACCTTCCCCGCACAACTTCACAAATAAAAATACTTCTCCTACAAAATCTTCCTCTCACTTTGTTCACACATCACCCTCCTCATCATCTCCCAGAGTCCCAAACTCAAAACCAACCAAGTTCCCAGTTTCCCTTCATGTTCCTGGGTCCATGGGTGACAGGAGGCCCTCCAACACATCTCAGTATGATAATCTCTCTGAAGCTGATGACGATGATCACTTTGTGGAGAGACTGCTTGCCTCTACTCCTGAGGAATTTTCCTGTATGAACAGCAACTCCACCCACGTTACTGCCTACGACCCTACCTTCTTCCCTGTTCCCCCACCTCCTCTCTTCATTCCCCCTTCCCCCTCTCCTCTTCCCCCTGTGAGGTGCGCCCTCCCTAAGTTGCCTCAAGAACCAGAATATAAAGGAGACGCCAGCTGGGTGGATGATTCCATCATCCCTCCTCCACCACCCAGCTTTGCAGACAAACTCACCCCATTTCAGTGTACCTCTGCCCTCTGCTCAGACCCAAACAGGTCCTCATCACCTCTTTACTCTAAGAATTTCTCCAGAGCCCCCAGAGACCATTCTGCCTTCCCTGCACCTTTGCTATACACAGGATCTCCCCCAGCTCACTCCAGGTCCTCAGGACAGTCACCGGTGGGTATGGCAGGGGTACAGTCCAGCCCAAACTTCTGTAGGACGCCTCCTGTTGGACAAAAGCTTCCCAAATCAGTGACTTTTTGATTGGGCAGTTGATAATTCATCTAATTGATTTTCAAAATTGTTGTAAAGATATAATGGCCAGTAGTTCCAATGTTTGTCAAATATTTCTGCGTGCATGTGTAATAGCATTTTTCAAGTCCAGCTACTGTACCCACTTTTGTGAAAATTGTACCATGTATCCAATTGAAGTGTTGTCAAACTTGTGTTTAATACTGATGTCAAGAAGTGTGACTGCCCCTTGGTTAGTCATAGGAAAACATTGGGTTTTCCTTTTGAACAGAAGAGTAGTGATCTCATCATAGTTGCACCATTCATTTTGTTCCAAAAAGGTGTCTTAATCTTAACATGGAGTACTTGGTACAGCAACTCTAACAAAAGGGCTACCAGTTAACACCATCATTATAGTCAAAGTATTCAACTGGAGTTTATAGTAAAGTGTGAGCAGGCTCACAAATCTTCCATTGGTCAAACTCTGAAAAAATGTCATTAGCCTACAGTAAGTGTAGCTTAATGTGGGGTTTCTACTAAACCAGAGTGTATTCATGGAGTGCTAATAAAACTACAATTTCCTTAAAGTTGTAAATACCAGCAGCAGCAAGAATGGTGCAATAAATGACAAATGTAAATACAGACTAAAGTATTTTAGACATGATGCCATTTCAGATTCTTTCCCTGGGAGGTTGCAGTGGGTACTTTGGGGGTCTTTTATAAGTAAAACATGTTACAAAATTCATTTTTGGGGGCTTGGAGAGAGAAGGTTCTTTCAGTTATATATGTTTTTACAGCAACGATATACTATGTATATGTTCATGTATATATTAACGTTGGGGACCTAATGTATATTGGCACAGGCCGTTTGTTTTTTAGTATAAGTTGACATATTTGAAAGTAGCTCCATCTAGTGGTCAAAAAACAAAACACACCCCACAAAGTTACGCTTTTTTATTACTAGTCAGTGTTGTGTTAACTTTCAGAAAGCAAGTTTGAATACAAGTAACATGGGAGACTTCCGTGTGCAATTCAAAGGAAAAAAGCTGTAGTTTGTGTGTGTGTGTGTCATTTATTTATTTAAATAGAAAAGGTAATCTTTAGACATGGAGGCTGAGCCATAACAGATCTGGGAGGGCTAAGCAGTCAAATATTGAGTTATACTATTTTGGGTCCAAAAATCAGTATTTTCTTTTTTGACACTTAGCAGCTGTTGCAGCTTTGTTTTTCTGTCAGTGTGTTCTGATTAAGACTTTGGCCTGTGTTTGCATTGCCTCACTATAAAGTACTGTTTTTGGCATTCATACAAGTATGTTTGGCATGACAGAGTATTGGAGCTTTGTTGTTGAATGTCATCGCATATTACACATCACTGCTCATTTAAGGAATTTTGTCATTATGAAATCTGAGGCTAAGACCAAAGCATACCTGCATTTATGCAACTACTTGAGTTTTATAAAGAGATTAACTATACATGTCTTGTTGTGTTCTTCAAGCAATCACGTGTGCTTTCAAATGTTTATTGCATACCAAAAAAAATAATGTAGTCTTACAAAAAATACAAGTCTTAAGTAGCTTCTGTTCATATTATGCAAGAAGATTTTTGCATAAAGAGAACATTAAGAGCAAGGAAACAGGATGACAGCAGAAACAAAAGCTTAATTTAAGTTAGTCTACACACCCTCTCTGGGTTACTATATGCATAGTTCATCTTCATAATCCAACACTGTGATTTACTCAGAATTATATTAGTTTGCATAAATAGACAAAGTATCCCGAATAGCATTTGCCACATTGAGTTGTTTCCCAAGACTGCACTCATCTTTCAGATGTTCTGCATGAAATACCTCGGCTTTAAAAGAAAATTAAACATTAGCTCAATGCAACATAAGTGCAAAATAAGCCTCCAATGCCTCCAAGCTAAAAAAAAAGTGCATATTATATATATATTTTTACAATGATTTAGTACACGATGTCCACGTTTTAAGGAGAACCAGGCATAGTAAATTACATAATTTTTTTCTAAACTTCAGTGCAATCGCTGTCCATCGCTGACTGTATAGCAGCAAGTGTTCCCAGATTTCTCATTATATTCATATTCTGATCTGACTCATGAGGACAAAGAGTGAGTTGACGCTTTCCCTGAGCTTGGAGTCTTCTTCAGGTCCGAGTGTCACTCCAGCCAACCGAGCGGATCCGTTTGCCCCCATAATGCACGGCAAGCTGAGGAACACCTCTGCGCCTATACCACTCCAGCCCTAAGAAAGCAAAATGCCGATTTAGAAAAAATAAAAATAAATTCAATTCAAATATAGTCACCTAGATGAATAGTGCAATGTCACTTTGAGAATTTCCATCATTTATACCTTTTTGTACTACTAATTTTCTCAGCTGCAGTCCATGCATTGTGAATATCTCAAAATCTATTTAACAAAATTTTAAATATTTATTCTAAAGGCTGTATGGTTGTGCATCTTTTCTACCACCATTGTTCCTACACTTGGATACAGCATTATGAGTATCTAGGGTTTTACTAATGTCCTTTTTTTGGCTTACCCTCCTTGACTGACACAATAACTGACTGCCATACAACTGAGATGTAATGAATGACTATATAGAGCTGCACTGTTTGAATGGAACTACTAAAATTACCTTTTCAGTGAAATTGTAATTCACTGAAGTACACCTGTAGTGTGAGACTTGGTAATAGTGGACCTATTGTTTTAATAACTTAAGAGCTACCTGAGCCAGTGTTGAGATGGAGTGAATCTTCATCTTATCTGTCAATATGGTGTTGGTGATGTCTGCAACAGAAAGACCTACAGACCAGGACCGCTGGCCTCGATTTTTCATGAGATCAAATGCTCTGAATGGGAAAAATAAAAAACAAAAATATGAATAATGATAAGACGCTACTAAAAGCTATGCCTTAATTCCATGTTCGTAGCAAAAGTACCTGTCTAGCAATGGCTTTGTAGAATTAGATCCTGGGGCGATCTCAAGTGCTCCGTTAGAACTCAGTCCAACGTTACTTATTACAGGAACTATCAAAACACACACAAAAACACTGGTAAGCTTAATGGTGTGCATGATGTACAGTTGGCTGACCACATGCAAGATCTGCTGGAAGAACTACAGAACTTGTCACCCTAATAATGATGCAGATGAGCAAAAGGGATGAATACAAGAAAGTTAAAATAACTGCAGATACATTTTCTAACTGTGATTAGTTTTTTTCTCATGAGTGTAAAACATTTTGGACCGAATTTTCCAATCTTCTGAGTTTTTTTTTTTTTTTTTTTTCCAATTTGTAAACAAGCAAAACTAAGAATGTAATTATCCGCAGAAAATCTTACACTATGATTAAAGAAATAGATTTTACTTTCTCGGTTATTTTGGTCAGAGTTGAGTAAATGAAGAGGAATAATTTTGTTTTCCACCTTTGCTCTCGAGGAGTCATGTGAAATTTATAGGTAGATCTCAACATATTTTCTAAACTAATATCAACAAAAACCTGAAAGCTAGGAATATAGAATATTTTGTAAGAACAAGGAAAACAGATTTGAAAAACAAAATTATTCTTTTATAGTCATACTGTCGCCTACATACTCATAAGGAAGATGGCTGAGCTGATTGTTGTCCAATTCACCGACACCCTCCACTAGAAGGGCTACCCACAAGAGACATTGCCAAAGAAACTGGCTATTAAAAGAATACTATATTCAAGCATTTTAACGGAAAGTTATGTGGAAGGAAAAAGTGTGACAAGCAACATGGATTATTACAACATATAAACCTCATAGAGAATCTATGTAGCTTTGTCAATAGAAAGATGAGAGACATCAGAACCAAATATATTTGAAGTATTATACAAAGTGTAATGAATCCATATCTGAACTTCACTTTAAATGTAATTTTTTTTTTATTAAAGTAAATTAACATATATTGAGATGCACCTGTACACTCTGACTCAAAGATCCATCAGTGTAAATGTTAAACCAGTTCTTTGTGACAACAGCTTTAACATAAACCTTTATGTATCTAATAGATTCTTCAGTTCCTCCCCACTCACCTTTATTGTCTGAGAGCTCTCCTATGACCCAGGCAGGTTTGTGTGTATTCAGATTAATATCCAGAACGTGGCTCAGACGCTCGGAATCCAGGTTACACCCCGCTCCAATCACCCGTGCTGGAGGGAGACCACTTTGTCTCCAAGCAACGTGTGTCATGATGTCCACTGAATCGTTAGGAACTGAGGTTATACAACAACAATAAAGAAATAAAACTTTGAAGAAGTGTCTGTTACTGACCTGGCTGTGAGGCAATAAGCAGGATGGCATTGGGGCTGAGATGTACCAGATTGGGGATTATTGCTCGGTACAAATCAACATTAGTCTGGACCACCTTTACATACGACTCGTCGTTGTTCCATGAGTTGGCTGTCACCACTATAACCTTTGACCCCGCCGAAGATGAAATATCTACAAAATAAAACATTTAACATGGTCAGTATTTAATTCTAAAAACCTGATAGAAACACAACCACATCTTAAAAACTTGTTGTTGAACTAAGCAAACAAGGTGGTGAGTCATCGTGGAAAGACCTTGTCAGCACAACGCCAGTAGCCCTTTCAAATACTAAAAATTACTGTTGGCCAAAAAGGACTGATGAGTCATAACATGACAGAGCAGAAAGTGACGTACCTCTGGATACCTGCACCTTCGGCACGTTGAAGATTTCCAGGTCCGTAGCGCCGCCTTTGGAGGAGCTTTCAGCAACGTCGATAAAAACTAGTTTGTCCACATTACACTACACCATGTGAAAAAGAGATAAGCATACCGTACCATTAACTGATCTCACAAAACCAAAAAATTGTTATCTGCTACACTGTGAAAAACTAAAGTAGCTTACCTTAGATAAAATGCTCATCACACACGCCATGCCCAAATCTCCTCCTCCAACAACTGAAACTTTGATGTTTTGCTGGTCTGGATGCCTGATCCCACCTGAAGTTGATATAAAATAACATTTTTTTTTTTTAAAAAAAGTCTGATTTGTGAAGGTAAAAATTAAGAGTGAACGTAAAGAGCAGCACCATCATTGATCTTCAGATTAGAGACATAAGCCATGAGCTCATGGGGGTCCTTGGTGTCTTCTGTGGCCCTGGAAGATAGCGGAGGGTCTTCCTCAAACTTGGAAATCATCTCATTCAAGAGACCCACGACGGATGACCTGGGCTGTAACAGAGTAAGGCTGATGAGAAAATCACAGCTAGGCTTGTGATAGTTATTGTTATGAGACATAAAGTTTCAGATGTACTGTTTCAATAGTTCCAAAAGAACCCAAAAACCCAGAGGCTGTAAGATAAGCAACAGGTTAGCTAACCCAGCAGATAGACTGACTAATTTATCAGCTGATATCAGTTCCTATACTTGTGTTGCTTTATAGAACACAGAAAAATACTTGTAAGTTTAGCACTGTGTTTATATTTTTGCTTCGGTCTATTTACTAGCATGAGAGTAAATAAATAGTACAGCAGTAACAATTTCTAAATTTAGAAGCAGTAGGAGTAAATGCTTTTTTTTTCCCACAAAAAAATAAAAGGTTTGATTCTGCAATAGAGTTTAGTGTAACAGAAATACTTTTACTCAAGAGTATGAGACAGTGAAGGTCCAATGCCAAATTAGACACTAGTGCAGCTTTAAAATATAGATAGCAAACGCAAAAGCTTACATGATCCCAGTTGTGAAGTACCGGCAGGTGGATCCGTCCCCTCGCGTCGACATGTTTTCCCTCTCTGATCACCATGTTGGAGGTGGGCCTCAGGAGGCATATGGGAGGCGTGAACGGGAACGAGTACAGAAGCCACAGCTCGATGGGGAAGTTGTAGGAGCGGCCTTAAGGAGAGAGGCTGCCATTAGAACATGCTCTGACATAAAACTGCATAGACAGCGTTTGTAAAATTCTTACCGTCATACTTTACAGGAATGACGCCAGTTAATTTCAGGAGCTCCATCTGGCTGTTATCAGAGAACGCTGAAAAACACAATATATCACCTGTTACTTAACACAGTATTGTGGAAATGTATTTTCCCCCTTACATTTGCTTCTAGTTACATGACAGGGCATTTTAGGAATGCTACATCATTCTGACGTGCAAACATAGTGATAGTACTGTGATGATCCTGGCCAGTTTCCTGCATCAGGACCTGGTCAACTCATCGGTTGGTCAATTAGATGCAACTAATTGACCAATTCAGTCCTCTACCAGAAAAATCCTCTTGAAGCCTGTTTGATCAAAGATTTGTGACCTTGAGCTCAGACACACCAGCAAGCCACCACCAAACTGCTGCTGCTGCAAAAAAAAAAATTATGATTTTGGAGTGGTCTAGTCAAAGTCTGGAGAGAAGTCACATTGAGATGCAGTAGAATGTCCCGAAACAACTTTCTCTTGCACAAAAATCTTCCAATGAGGCTGATTTAAAACCCATTCTGAAAGAAGAGGTGGCTATAATTCTTCCACAGTGAGGTAAAAAACTCACTGTGAGTATTAGAAAACAGCAGATGGAAGTTAGTTGGAGCAACTGATTAGGTTTGGGGGTCAATCACTTTTTCACATAGGCCATGGTTGGATTTGATAGCTTGTTTTCCCTTATTAAATGAAATCATCGCTTGCTGTTCGTATTTACTCAGGTAATCTTCCTGATACTGAAATGTGATTAATGAGCAGAAATATGTCAGGGAGAAAATACACTTTCACCAGAATGCATTTTGTCAAAGAAATGTAAAGGTAGCACAAAAACTTACTGTACATGCCAGTGTATGGTTTCATGTCTGGGAAGATGCGATTAATTTTTTGAAGTTCGTCAACTGTGACATCTCCAAATTTGTACTAGTAGAGGGAAAAAGAAACAGTTAGTAAAAGCATGCATTTGTAAGACTTATAAAGGATAAGATTTTTTTTTTATTATTTTAAGTTTTTCAACATAGTCAAGTTTTTTTTTGTGCTCAGTGTTCACTCAATTTTGTTGTTGTGACTTAAACAATAAAAGTCTGGATTCTCTTTAAGAATGGTCCTCAGCTTCTGGTCCTTATCTTACTGAGGTCTAAAGTCATCCAAACTAAATATTCTTAACTCAGGGTTAGGAGACATTATTATACATGACTCGATCTTTCAAAAGTCATTCAGCAGTAAGGATGTACTTAGTTTTCCAAGTCACTCTAAATAAATCATGACATGGTGTAATGTGTCCTGTTCTGACGCATATCTGACGTTACATCAGTTTGATTTTAACAGCTGACAAAAAAAAAAGAAATGTTTTTTTAAATGCAGTCATCTCAAATCAACACAATGTCATAACTGATTTAGAGCGAGAAAGGCAACTAAGAAAATTCAGCTTAAAAAAAAAAAAATTCAATTATATGTTAAAACTTAAGATGCACCACAAGACATTTAGATATCTGGATGGAGATACAGACATGAGCAGGACTGTCATGGAGAAAAAATATTTTTCTAACCTTTATTTGTAAGGAAACATTAATGATGAAAAAGGACTGAGAAATTAACTTTCATCTTTTAAAACCTATTATTTTTGGGAGCGGCCATATTCGAGGCCCCCACATTGATTTGCACTTGTGTGGTATTTTCTTTATATTTAGATTACACTAAATTTTTGATTTTTTTATTTCTCCACTTGAATATTTTAAAATCTTGTATAGTACTTTCCAACTTGTGTTAAAACTTTTTTTCAGGTATTACTAAAATCCTGATAATTAATACATCTGTACAATTAACACAAAAGAGTAAGCACTATTAAAACTTCTGCCACAAATTTCAGTCATTGTACAAATGAGCAGGGATTTCTTTTTTTTTTTTTTTTACTGAAGCTGTCAGTTTCTTGAAAGAATTGGCCAATTAAATGTTTATCATTTTCTACACAAATTTTAAATATTTTACTGTTAATATTTTTCCTTTTGCTCATTGTCTTAGTAGTGGTAAGACAGGAAAAACAGCATAAACTTTATTTTAATAGTTTTCTGTACAGGTAAACTTGATTTAAGTTGCTCAATTAATTAATATTCTTCAAATCCATCCAAAGAGAATAACTGCATTCTCACTTTGTAATCTTATTTAAGTTCTTTTCAAGAATTTAAGTAACAAAGCTGGTTCTCCCAGTTTGCTCAGGCTGGCAGAAGCTAATAGAAACTAGCCAACAAAGCTAGCCGGGTTTTACAAATGAAAGTTTAGACTGAACACATTTCCAAGTTGTCATTTGTTCAAACTAACCTTTGTAAGGATCCGCTGTATTTTCTCTGACTTGAGGTCCATTTACCCGGAAATTAGCCAAAAGAAATATGAATATACCAGTTATATTTAGGTTTGATGCTCCTGCCAGTAGTATAATTCCAGCTCTATTGGTAAACTTCCGCAAACTTGGAGGAGCAGCCAAAGGCGTAGCTAGGTGACACTGATGTCACTACCGACTCAAGCCCCTCCCCTTTGAAAAAAAAAAGAATTTCCTACACTAGATATGGCAAGGCATTGTCATATATAACCAGGTGTCAAAATAAGAAGTCATAATCATAATAACGTCCCTACTATACGTAATTAGCATTAAAATTGCTAAAAGAATAGAAACACCAATCCTAATAGCTAAAATCAGGATTTTAATTAATGACATTCAGGTAAAAATTAAAACCCAAAAAGGAAATGCCTTTTTCAATATTTTATGGTAAAATTGGATATTTGTTATTTAACAATGATTAAATTTGTCAAAATAGACAATTTCACACAAAATTATACCAACCAACATTTCACACTATAAACATTATTCAGGCTCAGACTGTTCACATCATTTTGTGGTTTTTCATCTAGTATCCTTTCATCTTCATAGTACTAAGCCATTTTGAAACCTCTCAAGGGAGTGCTTTATACTTTGATCATAAAAACTTTTATTAAAGTTTTCCTTCATATTTTAGGCTTTTACAATTATTAAGTTAAGAAAGTTGCACATGATGATATCTAATATTTTTAGGTAGTTTGTCATTGGAGAAGTGTCATTGGATTAAATGCAAGATGTTGATTGTGGGTAGAACTGATAATATTCTAGGAAGCTGAAAAACTGACTTGAAAGAATTTGATCAGTAATAAAATTGCATCCACTAGATAGCAGGTACTGCCTTAAAATGCAGCACGTAATTGGTAAAATATTTTGCTCATTTAAGACAGACAAAACCACTAGTTTTAATCAATCAAAAAGAAAAATGGAACCTAATTTCTGCATGTATACATTTACCGAAATAGTCTTAACCTGAGAAAAATTGACATCATACATTACTGTTAAATAAAAGCCTTTATGCAATTATTACTGTCAAAATATTTTACACAACATATGAATTGGTAATGTTTTCTGCATAATAACCTAACAATATGTTCAAATAATTGGTTGAAAAAAGTAACAGAAAATATGCTGAAAACTGTCACTGTTATTGGTAACATGAGAAAAACAGATTCATGTTTGTTAAAAGTTCAATTCTTTCCAGAGTGCAAATCCAGAACTTTGTACAGGAAATAAATATGGACTTGAGAATTTCTCATTATTTTCTAAATGCTTTCAATGGGTTTTGCATATCGTCTTTTGATAGATAAATCTTTCACAACAAATTACTTTCTCCATCAAAACACACGGTCAAATGTGGGCTTGATGCTGTACGATCGCCAAGCCATTATGCCAGCATTCAGAGGACAAAGAATTATTTATCAACACAGGAATGGAGCTTCAGTTGACTTTTTTCCTCTTGACCTTTTTTCTTCTCAGCTCTTCTTCCTCTCGCCTCTCTTCCTCCAGGTCCTCTTGCACAGCCATTTTTAGACTAAAGTAAGGCAAAGGTAAGAGTATGAAAATTTATGTTACCAATTACAATTACTTTTAATCAGGAGAGAAAAATTACAAAAAAAGTCTATTTTGATACCTCCTGGCTTCTTCTTTCTGCAGGTCTTTCCAGCTGCTTTCCATAAATTTAAGAGCATAGTCACTTTCATCTTTGTACCTGAGAGAAAAAAAACAACAAAGTAGTAGAAAATTTATATTTTGGCAAATCAATTGCTTTAACATACAAGAGAAATATATACTGAATATGTATTTGTAGATGGAAAACTGTGTAAAAGTTTTAATTAGGCCAATGAAATATTGACATTTTGAGATCAACTACAAGTCATATTTATCAAAACTAAGAATTCAAGGTGTGAAATATTGTGTTTTATGAATCTGTGAGATTCACTGTTTGGCCTGAAGTTCTGTCATTTACTTTTCAATTATAGTCAAATTAATTGCGATGCCCCACGAGTGAGAAATAAACAATAATCATCTTTCTGGACTCTCATATCACAATACTACCTTGTGCAAAACCAGTGCACAAGGCAGAATAACAATCTCCAAGTGTGGTGGCCATGTAACAGCAGGTTATTTGCATTATCCCTGTATCTGGACTTTTTTCAGAGATTTAAATCTTTACTGTATGTGTGTGAATACCACGTGCAAACCCATTTGTCACAATACCCCATTCACACCAGACACCATGAAGAGAACACTCACCTGTTTCGGTCATAGCCAAAGATCTCCTTGATGTGCCTGGAGATTTCGTCTTGTTCTTCACCTCCATCATCAATGAAGTCGTCCATTTCAGGGTCATACTCTTCCTCCTCGTCCTCATACTTCCTCTTGTATGCAATTGTGATGGGTGGTAACATGGTTCCTGGAAAGGAAATACTAAAATTGTTGGCAACAGATCTTGTTCTTAGAGACTTGAGATGTGATTTGATTATTTTGATGGTCAAAAGAAAAGATTAAACTCTATTCAAAGACTGCGACATGGAAACGTTTTAAACATCTGTGTGGATGTGTTAATGACAAACTTATCACAGTCTGATTAAATCCCTGTAATTATTTGTGCATTTAAGGTCTAATTGGATACTAAAGGCAAATTTTGTAAATATAAAGATAATTTAGAAAACATAGTGATTTTAACAAAATAAGAAATTGGTGAGTTCGTATTTATGGACTGCTGAAAGCAAAGGTCCCTTAGCGCGAACAAAACCGAACTTTAACCAGCTTCAGGTAATACATTTACCAATGATGTTTTTGCGTTTTCATTAAAGCTTTTAAAATTTGAATAAACCATTTACAAATCTTCACTGATAACTTCATGCATTTCCTGGTTCTCACCTGGTGGTCTGCTCATCATAGGTCTGGCTGGAATTCCGGGTCTGATTCCCGGCATCATCCCAGGTCTGATTCCCGGCATCATCCCAGGTCTGATTCCCGGCATCATCCCAGGTCTCTGTTGCATGCCTGGCCGAGAGGAGACCCCTGGCCTAGGTCCACCCACATTCTTGGATGAGATGGTCTCCGACACAACAGTACACTTAGGTCTGCCCGGCCCTGACCCAAGGTTACTGTTTGGCCGCCTTGGTACCTGTCCTCCACTACCAGGTCTAAAAGGTCCTGGAGGTCGGGATCCATCTCTTTCAGGACCGCTGCCACCTGGCCTAGTCTGTGGTGCACCACCAGGTTTATTTTGGGGTATACCCATAGGCCTCCCCTGACACTGGTTCCCTCCCTTAGAAGGACCACCCAAAGACGGCCTCAGTGAATTACCGTTTGACCTCATCAGAGGATTATTTCCAGACTTTTGTGGGTCTCCTCTGTTGGATTTCATCTCTCCAGCTATAGATCCCTGCTTTAATGAACTGCCTTGAATGGGTCTCGTCTGCTGTGAGGTTAAATGTTGAGACCTCTGACCAGCTCCAACTCCACTAGAATGCCTGTTCCCTTGAATACCTGAAGCTCCTTTTTGATGCAATGACAAACTGTCTTTTCTTGAGCTAAGGTCACTTGAGGTGCTGGGTTTTTGGGTAAGCGTCATCCTAGAGCTTACATGTTTGGCTGAGACCTGAGATGAGGGGGCTTTTGAAGGGTTTTTACTAACTGTAGCAACTGATGAAGCAGAAATGCCCATCTTGGATCGTTCTCTATCACTGTGAGGCGTCTTCTCTCGGTTCCTCTCTTTGTCACTTACAGAGGGTTTGGAAAAGGAGAGGCCTCTGTCACTTGTTCCAGCTGACTGAACCTTATTTCCTGATCTACTGGGCAGACTTGGCTTTTCTGTAGAGTTCCTTTGCAGTTTGCTGTGTTTTTGTTCTTTCTCTGTAGTGTTTTTTCTAACTGAACTAGAAGTGGACAAAGACCGTCCCTCTCTTCCACCGTCTACCTTTGAGTCCCTGCTTTTGTCAGGTCTCTTAGCCTTGCGCTCCATCTCCAGTTCACGTATCTCTTCAGCTGTGCGAAGCCTTTCTTCCTTTTTCACCTTAGGTTTTAGCTCAACCGGCTCAAATTGCTTCTTTTCCGCCAGTCTGAGTAAATCAGCAAAGTTCATGGCAGGGGGAGGAGGTTTGGGTGGGCCAGAAATTTTTTTATTACCAGATTTACTGGGCCCACTGACACTCACAGTCTTCTGTGGCCTCATCATCTCTGGCTCTGGCTCTCCCTCTGAATCTGTCTGCTCATACTCATAATTATCTTCATCGTCTAGTGGATTGGCTGCATTATTCCTAAATCTTTCAGAGTCATCTGGATTATCTTGCCACTTATCTCCCTTTGAGCCCCTCTTTTTCGGAGT
This sequence comes from Girardinus metallicus, assembly GCA_903067095.1. Lineage (NCBI taxonomy): Eukaryota > Metazoa > Chordata > Actinopteri > Cyprinodontiformes > Poeciliidae > Girardinus > Girardinus metallicus. The sequence continues at coordinate 44,657 of CAEGAE010057103.1, forward strand.
CTCTACCACTGGAATGCCGTTGTAGCCTTTGAAATTGTCCTTGGTTCTGGATGCCATGGCTCGCGCTTTACGATCTGACTTCAACTCAACCCTCTTCGCCAATAGCTGCTCTTTTTGTTTCTTACTTTCCATTTCTGAAAAGAAAAGGAAAATAGATTATCTGTACCTGTACAGATTTCAGTCAAAATTGTACCAAAAGGGTACAATTTGTCCTGACTGAGACAAATATCCAATTTTAGAGGTCTGATCTTTTTTTCTGAAAGACTATGAGTTAGAAATGAGATAAGAAATCTGTTCCAGGTTCTTTGATAGCAATGGTAGTCTTGAATCAAACAGAAAAATTTAAAGTTTACCTTCAAATGCATCCACGCATATTTGGCAAAAATGTATCAGATCTTTATCAAAGTCAAAACAACATCAACACATGTATTAAATAGCATAATTGTGAAAGTTTGGAATCTGACCTGCCGATCAGAGGCAAAACTAGAGAAAACTGGCACAATTCAATCTCCAGCAGACAGAGCTGTGCACCTCTAATTTGAATATTACTGTGTAAATTGACTTAATGTCATAGATACCTTTCTGTTTTGTGTCACTTTGCCGCTTTTTTAGAAGTGCCTGCACAGCAGCAGGGTTTACACCTTTAGACTTCGGGTCCTTTTTGGGTGGTCCCGCCTGAAGACTGTATCTCTTCTGCACAAAGAAAGACAAGGATGAGACATAAGATCAGCTGCTGGACGTAAAACTTCATTGAACTGTTAAAGTAAATATGCTATTTTTAAATAAACTAATTTCAAAGTTTTAAAACCATAAAAGTAACGAGATATATATAACCGAATGGAATAACGTATTAGAGGCAGAAGCCATGCAGGGTCATGCTACTGTAAGTTTAGCAACCAGCTATACTATAGGACCTTCACTGACACAGATGAAACACACTGTACTTAACAATGCTTCCCACTCACGAACACTGGTACAAGCAATCGTCTTTAACTTACTTGTACACTGCTGAGACCCTGATTTTGCGAAGCGATGTCCAATATATTATCAAAATCCATCATTTTGGCAGTAGATGATGACATACGTCTGCCTGACGCGAATCAAGCAACCCACAGCCACCAGAATCGTGGTTCACGTTTAGGGATTTAGACAGTCACACTTTCAAACCACGTTTATCTTGACAGCTACACAAAGAGGACCGTACGTTGTTGAACCAACGCTACGGGGACCCAAACCCTTATCTTAACGGTGCAGACTACATTTACTTTATCACTTTTTAAGATAGCATACGCTAGCGCATTTAGCTAACCGTGGCTCCACAGCTGTTAACGTCAGCTAACTGAGATTCCAGGAGGACCAACTTCCTCTTTGTACGAACGAAAACAACGCAACATCCATCAAAATACGTGTCTAACCAAATTACACTAAAATGACATAGCTAAAAAATCTATGATTTTTAATTCTGAGACGATTTAAAGCCAAACAGTGAGTAAGAACGAAAAAATTAAACGGCCAAAGCGGAATGTGCGGAAGTGACATAGTTCACACTACATACTTCCGCTTTTGCTTATGAGCAGAGAGTGTGTGTAGAATCACATCGTCTCGATGTAAACCAATGGACGGGAATAGGGGGGGGGATCTATCTTGACTGCAAGTGCGCACATGTACTATAATCGACCGGTTTTGGATGAATAATAGGTACAAAACGAGGATTTCTTTAAATTAATCGAAAAGCTGTGGAATTTATTTTAATTTAGTTTGTCGATAGTATACACAGTATAGTAATATCGGTAGGATATTACGGCTTCAAAGATATTACGGCTTCAAAGTGAATCCAATCCATTTGAACTGTTCTTTCCGTATTTTACGTTTGACAAAACTTTTATTCGCCATATGGTCTCGTACGCAATATCCTTCCGAAAACATTTTTTTTTACAGTAAAGAACCACTTGATGTTGCTACTTTTTGGAGAATCTCGAAAGCTCTGGAAATTTCATTGCATGGATAAAGCTTTTACTTCGTCTACTAGGTGTAGCCTTGTGCAGCCTTATGAAAAACCAAAAACTTAATTACTCTCCACTAATCTCTGCATATAGCAGTTAAAAAATTTACTAATGCTGATATGGGGTATTTAGCCCCCACATTCAAGGGAGCTAAATACAAATAAATTTCACATGTTTATTACATTTTTATTTGTAAAAATAAATAAAACGAGTTTATTTTTGCTATGTGCTACTCCATTTTGACTTGATTTATGACAGAAAATCCCATTAAAATAGATTGACATTTGTAATTGTAAAGTGGCAAATTACAAAATATTCAAAGAATATGAATAGTTTCACAAGCCGCTTTATTTTGGAAAAGCTTTACTAGAATGTACCCAACAGCACATTGCCTATTATTTAGGCAATACACTCTCTTTGTGTATTTGGACTGACGTTTGAGATTGTAAATCAACAAAAAGAAAAGTTCACGGAGCATTAATACTCTTGCGGAGCAAGCTACGATGGAATATATGTAACAGTATTTATAAAACATTTTAAAGTTTTAAGTAGTTTACATTTCTACCTTTTTATTACACAAAATTGCATTAAAGTATATTAAAATGTGTGGCCTTTTTTTTTTTTTTTTTTTTTTTTTTACTTGTAGTGTGACAAAATGTGAAGAAAAAAGTAAAGTCAGATTCTTTTTATTTATTTTTTGTTTCTGAAGCTTTTCCCAAGCAGTAATGCGTATCTGACTTCAGGGGGCAGAGTTTGCCATAAAACCTGTTTTCTGATGGAAAAGATGCAATTTCTCTCTTCTCTGCAGTGTAGAGTGTAATACCTTTGAGGTTTTAACTTCCAAATACCTTTCGTCTCTTTAATCTCCTTATATGGCTTAACTTTATCAAATCGTTTCCATCTTTATGTCAATGGATGCCAAGCCCAGGGCTGTCGGTCAAAAATAAGTAATAAATAAATCAAAGATTGAGGGAATGGATAAATAAATAAATAAATAAGTGAATAAAAAGCCGATTTGTGGGTCTGAGATGAGTTTTGCTTCTTTACTCTTCCAATAATCACATTTCAGATTAATCTGTTTATAAACCTGTAAGCAGCTCAAGGCATTGACTAGAACACTTACATTTATGCACACACTTAAGCTTCACTTTTGTAACTGGTAACACAAAGTTAAGCTCATTTTTGCTGCTGACCTCTGAAATCCGCTAGAATGAGCTCATTCGCTGTAGTCTTCAGTTATTTCAGTTCAGCAACAGCCTTACTCCTAAATAAATTTCAGACTGATCGACTTCTCCTAACATGGACAATTTGCAGGTATCTTCCTGTTACTATTTAGGTAACAGTTTGAGACAAAAGGAGGGTGGATTTAGTTCCATTTCAGGGCCCATTCTATCTTAACCTCTTACCCCTGGAGTCAGACACAGTCTCTTTGCCGATAATCTTTTTTCCATGAATCTTTTTTGTGGAACACTTTGTAACTTTGCAAAAGAAGACGGAAATGAAGTGTATATTTAATATCAATAATATCATATCACTGTCAGGATGCCATAAAATAAACCTAAAACCCCTTCACTCACATCATTTTTTCTTGGTCTGAATACAGTTGTTCTGTAAATATTTCTTAAGTTAGTTAGAGAACATTAATATGTAAACAGGATCATGAAAACAGAGGAAACAATAGACAGGTCATGGATTTAGCTGTGGGAAAGTTTAAAGCTGTGTTGTGGTGGGGGTGACTTATAGTCAGCTGCAGGAGTATAATGGGGTAATGGTTCAGGAGAGAGCTACTGACCTGAAAGGGAGTTATTTCTAATCAGTCTTCTTATAAATGTTTGCAACTTTGTGCTGAAACTAAATGTTGAGGAAGAAAATGTTTGGAAGAACAAGATCTGTGCCTCCTTTGGTTATATTTTCTTGTTAAACAAGCACAATGAAATACATGTAGAAGTTAGTTCTTGGTGCAGCCTTATTATGAGTGGCAGGCTGAGGAAGAGCTCAAGCCAGAGACGCAGCCAAGAGGTACATGTTAACTCTGGAGGAGCTGCAGAGATCCACAACTTAGGTGGAAGGACCTGTTGAGAGATTTTTAGTTATGCAGTACATAAATCTGCCCTTTATGGCAGATTAACAACAATATCAAACTGTTGAAAGAATCCCATTCAAAATGGAGCTTTTATCACGCCATAAGTCATGCGGCAAAGCATTGTGGGAGAAGGTGGTTCATATACATAAAACAAAAGAGTACTTTTTGGCCTAAAGCCAAAGCGCTATGTGTAGAGGATAACATCCTCTCTGTGAAACATAGAGATGGCACTACGATGGTGTGGCATAGCTTTGACTTGAACATGAGTAGAAGGTTCACCTTTCAGCAGAAAAATAACCCTAAACATACAGCCGGAGCAATAGTGTAATTATTTAGATGAAACCATATTCATGTTAAAAATTGCCTTGTCAAAGTCCAGACCTAAATCCCAATGAAAATCTGTGACGAGATGCAAACTGATGACTTCAAATATGACTGATCTTAAGTTTATGTAAAAAAAAGGAAGAATGAATGCTTCTTGTTGAGCAAAGCCGTTAGAAACATACTCCAAATGATTAGTGGCATTGTCATTATAGATATAGATATAGATATAGATATAGATAGCTAGATAGATAGCTAGATAGATAGCTAGATAGATAGATAGATAGATAGATAGATAGATAGATAGATAGATAGATAGATAGCTAGATAGATAGATAGATAGCTAGATAGATAGATAGATAGATAGATAGATAGATAGATAGATAGATAGATAGATAGATAGATAGATAGATAGATAGAT
>CAEGAE010057108.1:0-12936 GCA_903067095.1 Girardinus metallicus
CATATATATATATATATACATAAGGTGTCTTAGTGATTGCAAGACACTTTCTATAAAAAATTGTAATAACATTTGTATTCTGAGGTAAAATGTGGTGGCGATTCCGAGTCTTTTACTTATTTTTTCCCCTGACTTCTTTATTCCCAAGAGTAACACAATTAAATCGGCTCCAGTGATTGTTTCTGCGCTCCGTGCCAAGTTTGGGATCATGCTCCCAGCAAGGTTCTGGATCTTCCGCGGCTTGAGCAGACATCTCATGTCTGGTCGGCGGGCCTGGCTGAGCTGCTGGGATGGCAGCACCTGTCAGAGCTGGGCGCATCACGCCAGCATCACACTAGGAGCTCCTAAACCCCAGAAAGAAATGACGGCCTTGTGCTGCATAAATGTGGCATCTCTCCTTGCCGCAAATGCTTCAACCAGGGAACGGAGCCACTGAGAGCACTGTGGAAATACGGTGCAGAGAGTGTGTGTATGTGTATGTTGTGTTGTGTTGTGTTGTGCTGTGTTGTGTTGTGTGAGTTGGTCTGCCTAGCTGTCTTTCTCCATCTCTCGCATGATTTCCCTGACTTGGGCTCCCCAGGGGTTAGTCATCTTGGTCATCAGCTCCACTTGCAGGTCAATTGTAGCAGCAAGTGGTCGGCCAAACAATGCAGAAAAAAGAAGAACCACCACCGTGCTCATATCACCAGTGCATGACAAGATCGGCCCCAGAAAGCTGGCAATAAACAAGCCAATGAGTGGTGTGAGAGATTTGCTGGAGCACTTAAAATGGATGAGGAGGGACGTGCTAAAAAACAGAGAAACAGAAACCAGCTATATATATATTTGCATGAAGCGTGCCTCTATGAATCTTCAAGTGACTGCAGCAGGCAATTTTTTTTTTCCTTCCAGACCAATCTCCAGTCAGGAAAACAGTCTTGCCAGGGCAAATTAACTGGAGAGCCTTTGCACACAGGCCTGACAGACTAATGAAGAGGCCCAGAGGATATTTGCAGGGTCACACAAAGGAGCTGATAGAGATACTCTATGGAAATTGGGTATTAAGCAGGGTGCCATGGGTTGCTTCAATCTACTGCAGGCCGTGCTTCCAGGGAACCATCACTTAGTGAGGATTGCCACAGTATCTTTTATTTATTGCATTTTTTTCACATAAAAATGAGATGATTATTCAAACTACGTCCACATAGAGGAACTGTCAGCATTCCTCTTACCCTGCAGACCCGCAAGAAGAAAATTAACATTTATCCGGGGCGATTGGACTCTTACTGCCTCCATATGTGAAGTCTGGAAACCCACAGGAAATTTCAATGTGAAGTCATTTAACTTCATCACTTCTGCAGCCATCTCCAGCAATGAGGCGTTTAGGTTTTAAGTGTTACGAGTGAGTCCCTGAATGCCTGTGTCAAACGCCTCAGTGTACCAGTCGAATTTGGTGGCCATCCAGTAGCTGCTTCCAGTGCCGCCGGTTAAAAAGGGATTCCCACTGTTTGCCCAACATGAGGCAGAATTAAATTTATATCACTGACCTTACATGTTCTCCCAAATCCCACAACCTATTGTGTTTTGGGTACCTGTGGCGTAGAAGGCAGGAATTGTTACTTCATTTGAGAAGTTTAATATTTTAATTCTCCTCTTTCCATTTGTTTTCAATTCCCACGTTGCCATAGATCTTTTGAACTAAAATATGGAAATGCTGTGTAGCAACATCTTATTTTTGTTTCTCTCTCACCTGCAAAAAGAGCCACAATTACACTTTCCAGTAACTATCCATTTCCGTGATGAATTCCATTCCAGTATGTTGCTTGATAAATAAGGAAATGCGTCAAACCTTTGCGCCGCGCACGGTAATTAAAGTGAAAAATACTGTCACAATGTAAATCCTTAATTGGACTCCCAGTGTGATATTGAAAATTTGTCTTTGATAATAGGTGATGACTGGGCGACAGAAAAACAAAGCGCGTCTATAGAAGCTCAATCTATCACAGGGTGGAAAATGGCCAATTTAGCATGGCTCATTCAATGAAGCGCCAGGTAATGCACTTTTTAATCATCTCACTTCAAGATCTCAGTGCAACAATAAAGCAGAAAGAAGTTCTACATTCTGTGAAGATGATGTGTCTCTGGGTGTTGTAAAGTGTTCCTTTTAATAGGAAACAATTAATAAATAGTCTGTAGAAGTTCTTCATCTTTTTGGCTGCTCTGCCAAAAAGTGGAAGTTGTTAGGCATGTTACAGGAAAAAAAAACAAAAATCAAAAACCTTGTGTGGTGGCCATCTGGGTATTGTTCCATTCTCTTTATTAAGGTACGCTAAAGTTTTAAATGTCTCTTTTCCAAAACAAAATTGATTCTTTCTTTCATTACTATCCTTAGATGTCAATAGAAGTTCTGGAGTGACACGTCTCCCCAGGTGTTGTTGAGGAGCTGGTCAGCTGGTTTGTAATAAGGATTACTGTTAGTATCCTGGTTGATTTAGTCACAATCCATATGTGTGTTTTGTTCTGTTTGTTTAAATATAATGTGATTCATCATTAATACAGATTTAGAATTAGCTGTCTATGAGCTTGATAAGATGCATCAACTTTTTTAAAAGTTATGGTTAAAAAAAAACTATTTTATGTTTCTGCACAATTCTATTATGATTAAAGTCATTTTAATAGAATGCTCCAGAAAATGTGGGAGTGATCAAAGTTTTTCTCTGGTTGTTTAAAGCACACAGTGGATGTTATTCCCCACCCCACACCTGTTACTGCACACTACTACTCAGGAGATTGAAAGAACGCTAAACTTTTCCCTTGTATACCAGTAGGGGCCAAGTTTGGCTGAGTGGGTTTATTATGATTGTTCTTATTTGACTTTGTAAGCCAACAGAGCTCAAACACAAATAAAAGATTAAACTTGAAGAATCAGATCTTAACCATGTTTACACATCAATCAAACAAAGATAATTCTTTGCACTTCTCATCTTAAATTAAATAAAAAAAAAAATTTAAATAGAATATTTAAAATTATCAAATGATATTTAACATTACTTTAATTTTCATTAAACAAATATATACATTTTAAATGTGTGGTCTCTGTTAAAATCCAAGCACTTATGGGAGATCACTGATAGCTTAGGGGCCCTAAACAGGAGTAGCAGTAGTAGTTTGCTTCTGCTTTGGGCTGGCTTGGAGGTGCTGTGTCATTACAGCTGGTCAGCCAAGATCAGTGAAGATAATTTGTCCAACAGCATCAAATATAATTTACTCAGGTAGTTTTCTAGCTCTCCTACTTGTTTGAAAACTTCTTCGCTTGATAATAGTACACCAGCAGTCTAAACCAATACAATGTCTAGGAGATACATGATCTTTGAATGGCTAAGAAAAAAAATTAATGAAATCCCAACAATGCTCTTTTTTGAAAGTGTAGATGTCTAAAATTTAATAACACAGCATTGGATCGGACAGGTTGGAAACATTTTCAGTCAGAGCTGTGCCACTCTGAGGATTTCTTTTCTTCTCTACAAACTTCGGGTGATACGACAAAATCAAAACAGTCTCTGTCAAAAAGACAAATAAAATTGTTTTAACATTGTGATTATAATTGTAATAACCAGGTAGTTATATTATTTGAGCAGTATTACTACAGATATTTGACTTCTATTCAGTTTTGAATAAATGTAGTTAGATCTTGCAATATACATTCATGCGAATAATGGTGTTTCTATTCAAAAAGCTCCAAATGTCAAAATCTTACATGAGCCTAAAGTAAACTGTAAAAAAGTCCAGTGAAATGTATAATAAAGTGTGCCATGAGTGTGAGAGACCTTGTTAGCAGAGGTCAATCAAATCATATGTTGGAGCTGACCTCACATTCCACCTCTCAGATACGTCAGAGTGGGCACACTTGTCCAAACAATCACACATCAAAGATAAGAAGTTTTCTGCTGTTTACTATTCTCCCATTAACAGCACTCCCAGCCATCTGTGAAGTGCCGCAAACACACCTGCTTCACCCCGGGCCTGTAATGGCTTTTCTCAATGTGCATGCGGCTCTCCGACTAGCTCAAGGAGAGAGGGCTGTTATAGGCTTGTCATAGTGGGATCATCAAGCAGACGCACAGCACCACCTTGTATTCCTCTCGCATAATTATGAATATTGTAAAGCGTTCAAATGATCAATTTACCAGACTATGTCACCGGAGGAGTTATTAAGCCACTTTGTGTTGATTTCAATGTTCGCAATGTGGCATATAAAAGAGCTCCTGACTGTGAGAACTTGGAGCTCTTTCAGAGATTATGGACTTTGTACAGCTTGAGGTGAGAATATTTCTCACATTTTTAGCAATCTAGTAAGATCCATTTTATTTTCACAAAAATCATTCATAAGGCCAAAGAAAAGTGGTGGATGTTTTAAAAGAAAATATGTTTGCTGCAGTTTTTTTTATACAAATGAGAAATTATTTTCCATTTGACAGGATGCAAACTCCAAAAAAAAAAACAAGTAGCTGTTAAAGTTCCGCAGCTAAAAGAATCATTAGGAATAAGAACTCTTAATATTCTCGCCACCTTTGAAGTCCCACATTTTAACCAACACAGTGAACCCCATCAGGTGCTGAGATGAATGAAGCCCAGCAAATGAACTTTGGCAAGACCCCTTTAGGGTCCTTTGAACTTGCTACAGGGTCTGTTTCTAGTCCGTCAGGGGAGGGGTTGCAGTGGTGTGGTCATTCTGTGGTATGGTCATCAGGCTTTGGCCCCCTAGCTGCTCTCTGCCACTGTATCTGTTTCAAAACGGGACTGAGACAGGCCTTTAGATGTACCCTGCTGAGGTCCTCTGAAACCGGAGACCCTTGAAGTGGACGTCTGCCTGTGTCCAGTCTGCTCCCAGAAACCCTTTCAGATGCAAGGAGTCCAAATGTGACGTGCTGCTTGAGGACGCCTTGGCCGAGTCAGGCCCAGACCTCCAAACACCACATCTACTGGGCTAACTACCAGCAGCCTTATGCGGACCGGGGAGCAGACCACCCTGGGCTGGTCAGCAACCCCTGCTTACACCTGCCATAAAACTTAAAAGCTACAGTCTCATCCCCCGGCTTTGAAGTGTTCAAAGCATAGCTCAGTGACCTTTGATGCGACTTTGGCTACAACACATGTTTTGCACCCATGTATAAACGCAGGCCTCTCAGTAGACAAGGCGGGATTGTTTACCTACATGTGCAAAACGTAAGGGCCAATGCATGGCAACCATGCATGGAGACTCTATTCCCACACATCAAGTTCCCCATGGGGAGAAACAGGCAACTTGCTTTGAGTTAACACATTCAAGCACCATGTGTTCAGCCTTATTTCAAAGTGCTCTCTCTGCCTTTTGTGCATTCATTAGGCCCTGATCTTTTTAAGTTGAATATGTGCTGCTTCCCTTTGACATCATACTGCTTGTTCGAAGTGGAAATTAATGGCATTGGCAATATATGTCAAATAACTGGGGCCATGTTGAAAGTGTATATAAATAGAATGTCAATACCTGCATGTCTCAGCTGAGTGTTGCCAAAAGCTTTAGCACAGTTGTGGACTTATCCAGATTTTCATATCTCTGCTATTCTATCCTCTTAATGCATCCGATCTCATCTTAGAATGAGAAAACTGACTTTCTGAAATGTATAAATATCTTGTTATGTGAATTTGGATGTATCAATGGTTTCTTGCTTTTCTGCTCTCCTCAAATTTTTTAATTGTTTGATTTCCAAAGCTAAAATAACATAAACAGAGTTATAAACTCAGTTGTAGAGAACACCTTGGACTGTGTTTTGCACAAAATAGGCAAGGAGTTCAATTTCTATTTATACAGCAGAGTGTGAAACCATGGTTTGCAGATGTTAACAATAGTGTCTAAGATATGCTCTGAGAAGAATCACAGTGGAATTCTTTTCCTGGACTCAGAAACATATGAAAATATAAAGGACCACAGCTGTAGTTGTCTGTGCAGAGAGAAAGAGTTGATTTGTCTTTCGCAGCCTGCAGCATGTTTTCTTCCAGGGCTACCCTGTGTTTATTGGTTTTCATCTTCCTACAACTCTAACCAGATCCCCTGTTACTGCTGAAGAAAAGCATAACCATAACATGATGCTGCCAACTCCACTTTTCAACAAGGAGATGGAGACTTCAAGGTCTAGTTAGGTAGTTAGTTTGGTTAGTTTTTCGCTGTGTATGGAGTTTGCATGTGGGACACAACATCCAGCTTCAGTTTTACTTAACTAGAACACCTTTTTCCACATTTGCTGTCTCCCACATTACTCATGACGAGCTGCAAAAGGGATTTGTCATGGCTTTCTTTCAACAACGTCTTTCTTTTTGCCATTCTTCTATGAATGTCAGATGTGTGGGATGAACCTGTCCTGTCAACAGATACTCCCACCTGAGCAATGGATCTTTGCAGATCCTCCACAGCACTTTGAGCCTCTCGGACTGGACAGGTTAACTGGATTTTCAAGGTGAATGGACATGTGCCTGTAGGTTTTTAGTTATACTATACTCTTTCTGGGTTTGGATAGTTGGCTTAGAGCTCATAAGTTTAACTACATTTCTCCTATAAAATCACTGAAGGAGCTACTGTTGCCATTGATGCCATACTTTTGCTTTTACATAGAAAGCACCACTGAAAGACAATATGGACCAGAGGTGAACCTTCCCTGGAGTTTCTTCACTGAAGAGATGAAATCATGATTTAAAAAAACATATTTGGTTTATTATATGGTTATATTTGTGTGGTGGTGAAATGTATTTGATGATCTGAAGCAGTAAAGTTTGACAAAAAATAACATGAAAAGTAATCTGTCATGAGACAAATACGTTTTGACACATTTGCATATATTTCTTTCTTAGTCCAAACTGAGTGATGACTTATTAGTGGTGCATGATGGCATATTACTACTGCAATCTTATTAACGTCCTCTCACAGACAGGAGCCTCTCCATTCACTGTACTTTACACATTGTTGACTGTTTTACAAGGCATTAAATGTTTGACTGAACAGTACATGCTCATAGTTACATAAGACCATTGCTGTGCATAAACGTCAAACAAAGCAGGGTGATATATGACTGAGTGTGGGGTTTACATGCTTCACATGCTACTGTCTGAATGACATGGCTCAAGATGATGTAATTATATTGCAAGGGAGTTGGGGGGCTGCGGTGTCACAGAGTTAAAATAGCACTCACTCGAGTCTGGAATAACCTGGTAGCAAAACACAGGGTCTCCTTTATTTATGCAAGATGTCTGAGACCTGCTGTGTGTGGTAACCACCAACGGATCTCCGTTACAAGTTAACCACAGCGTACAGAACGAGTTTCAGCCTTATCAGCTTCATTGGACAGAGTTCCTCTGAGAGCTGCCTGTGCTCAGTTGTTTGCTCCGTTCAGTGGAGCCCCAAGGTGCTAGGCTTTTGCTACCTATAGACAGAGAACTCCCATGCATGTTTCCTTTTGGCCTGGGGGCTGCTGTGCAGCCCACACAAATGTTGATATGGATGGAGCAGCCTGACTGTTCCATGTCTGCACTGTGATGTGTGGAATTTGCCTTTAAAAGTGATACTCAGGCTGCATGACTTTCTCAAAGGGATACTAAAAGCCCACCTCTGTGTTGAACCATTTATTTGTGTGTTTTTACCACCTTCCACTGAACTCTCACATTGCTTACCTGTATTTGCACAAGAGACAATTACTTGTAAAGCTTGCTCTTTTTCTTTTATTGCTGGATCATGAAACTTGAAACCATTGAGACCTGCAAGATTGTTTAAATTTGAAGCATGAAGCCAAAGCAAAACAAACACATGCATGTGCTTCTTAGTACAGTGTGCCTGTGTGGTGAGTATTCAATTCAGCACATGAAACAGCAATGCCTTGCCAACATAAAAACAGTATGAGCCAGAAGCTGTCAAGTGCGGCTGTCAACACCTCTATTTCAGCAGAAATGACAAGCCCATTAAAACCTAGATGGGTATAAATCAGGAGGCCATTCTGAAACAACAGGCTCATGTTGGATCCTTGCTTAAATTGTGTGTGTGTCCACATAAACCCTGCCAGCATGGGATTCCCAACGGGACACATGGGCCTCCCCATCCTTCCTCTGACAGGCAACATATTCAATGTCAAACTTTCTAATTGTATGTTTGTTAACTTTCGGGAGTTATGATCCATGGCGTTTTTCTACCCATGCAGGATGCCTTTAAATCTGGGGATCAGCAAAAAGTCAGTTTCACCTCAAAATGGTGTTTCTCAAAGCAGAGGCCTTGGTTTTTTGCTACAGTGTAAGCACTGCCAGAAAAGACAGCTGCACACCGCTTGAATAAAGGTGCTGAACTTGGATTACAGATTCCCATTACCTGCTATTTCAATTTGCTATTTTTGTCTTCTTCAAAAGAATCTGCTGTACATTTGAGCATTGCTTGCGGAGCTGATCAGACCTGAAATGAATGGTCTTTGAGACCCAGTCTAATATTTAGGAAACAATTTTATATGTAAGAAACAAAACAGAAAAGGTTGACTATTATTGTCTACTCTAGAAATAGCGCCAGCATTGGGAGGAGGATATCATTTGGCAAATCCTCATACAATTTGCAGGAGTCACCCCTGCACCTGTTGATGAGATAAGCAAAATCCCAAAATGTAAAGGCTCAAAGCTGGACTGGACTTCTCTGCCAACGCTGAAGGTACTCTAAACCATAATTAGAATTTATGAAACATCTTGATCAGTTTTCAAAGCTAAAAAGAATTTGGAGGGGCAGATGGAGGGACTCACACGTGGCCCAATTCATGCAGTGGTTATGATTCAATACCTAGTAAACATCAAATATAACCTATAGTATGTAAACTATAATAAGTTTGTAAAATATAGACCATTTTTGTTGTGATAAGCTATATTTCTTCCAATAAAAGACATACTTTAAAAGACAATTGATTTCTTGCTATAAGAGGTGAGTAAACTGCCTACAAGTGGTTTATCCAGCCACTCCATCCTTCAGTTTAAAAGGGAAATCAAGCACAACAAAAAAACTTCCGTTCTTTTTCTAAGCCTTGCGACCCTCTTTCATGAATTTCCATTCCCTTCATTCCTTTCACTCCAATGGGACTCTACGGAGGGCCCTTTGTACTTCGTAGATCAGGCTGTGTCCACTACTCCCACTCCTTTCAATGGGGTGTAAGAGGACTGCTAAGGGCTGGAACGACAGTGTTGCCCATGCAAGCAGAACATCCCTCTCTTTTTGTGCAATGGGTTGGTGAGGGGGCAGTGGGGAAGGATGCGGTCAGTCTGCTCCCCGATAATAGAGGGCTGGGCAGCTGCCTTTGGCACAACAAAGAGACTAGTCTCCGGTTAGTCCTGTGTATTTTAGTGTTGGTTTTTCTTTTTCTTTTTCTTTCAATGCAGTGAGACTGGGAGGACAGATCAAATGTGCACAGATGTAGAAATTGAGACATTTCAGCTACCAGCTTTCCTGCCTGCTGTCGGGTTTATACGAAGAATAAAACGCAGAAAGTACAATGTCAATTTAATTTAAAGCCAGTTGTGACTGCATTTTTTTTTAACAGAAAAGGAAAACTGTCACAAATTTAGTTTTTTCAATTTTCAAATGGAAGGGCTTCATTTTGTGTTTTCTTTTTTCAAATGTCTAATTGAAAGCTTAATTTTCATTGCAAAATGTTTGCGCAAAAAGCATCTCTGAGTCGCACAGTTGAAGCCTCTGAATTTTTCTGTGCTAGATCTGTTTTGTGCAAAGAAAAAAACTCCTTAGGTTTTTCCATAGAAACCTATCCTATCCACCCACGAATATTGATGTTTTCTTCCTCGCAGGGGTTATGATATGGTGAATCAGAATTGGAAAACCGGGAACAATACCTGCATTCATGTTTGGGGGGTTGAAGGGTTGTGTCTTTTTCTCAGGCTCTTGTCTGTCTCCTTGCTCAAATAGTCATTCCTCAAATTGATACAGCAAAAAATTCATATAGGGAAATATTTGATCTGCAGTCATTGCTGATGTTTTGTTGGTCTTTGCTGGATCTTATTGCATTAATAAAATCAAATCCATGTGTTTATTTATTCATTTAAAATTGCTGGGTTTTAACAACATCAAAGTTAAGATGATGCGTACTATCAATCTACTTGCATGCTTAGAGTGGTTAGAAGAAACTTGTGTGGGTAGGGCACCACAACTTGTTCCAGCCCAAAGGCCTGAATGCCCTGAAATCAGTCTTTGATTCTATTGCACTTAATATCTTACAAGCTTTGCAAAAATATATGACATTTATGTGAGCGCTGACAGAGGGAAGGGTTCTGCAAAGGCCACATTCATTCTTTTAGCTTTGTTAAAGTGGAACCTTAAGAGAGGAGAAAAAAGAAGTCTGTCACCCTCTCCTCTCCATAACTCTGTTTCTTCTCGCTCCACAGATCAAAGGCCTCGAAAATTGGTGTCCCAAAGATGTACATTGTTAGGATGACAGGGGCCACAATGCAGCAAGAAAGTGTGGTCTATCAGACATGTCAGTCCGCAGAAAGGAGAAGGAGGAGAGGCTGAGAAAGGGTCCCGGGTGTCGATTTAATGCTCCTGACTGTAGGAATCCGAAGCTTTTTAGCTGCGGCCAAGTTGCTTTCTCCTCCTAAGGATTCTTCCAGGGAGCATCTGTGGTCCATGTCTGGTGGGAAATAGTTTCGAGACGTGGCCACAGCAGGGTGCAGATAGATCTGAGTGAGTCAAAATTTGACTTGACGTTAAAGTCTTTCTTTTTGTTCTTTTTGTTTTTTTCAAAGTGTGCACGTTTTGATTTGGAAGATATCAAGAAAAATATTTGTAATTTTGAGAAGAAATTTTAAAAATAAAAGTAAGGCTCTTGAATGACGTCAAATCCAGTATTAACATCAGCTGTTAGAATTTAAGTCAACAACAAATGCATATATTTTATTTAAATATATTGTCTCACATATTTCTGAATCATATAAAACTTTAAATACCGCCAGTGTCATTTGCTCCCTGATTATTTGTCATTTTTGCACATTCTATCAAGTTGGAAACAAGAAATAAGAACAGTTATGCAACTGAGTTATACAATATGATTGAAATAGTGATACACTTTTGAAACCTTTTGCTAACAAGTGTATATTTTCCCACAAATAACAAGCTCAACTTTCTACTAAGATTAACTCTAGCAATAGCACAGTCACTCAACATAAATGTGGGGTATTATCCAAAGTAGTACCCCAGCAATAATGTTATTCCCTCATCAAAAACATACCTGAAGTGTTGCTTGGATTTTTGGATTCATGTTTGAGAAATCATTGAATTTCCCATGGGAAACATTTGAGGGGTGCGTAAATGTTTGCTCTCACAAACATCCCCTATTTTTTTGTAGCTCCTTCTTGGAGTTCCAGTTGCCAGCCAAGCTTCCGCTTTACACAACTCCCCTCACATATTATCACTGTATGTGGTTCGATATTGTACCCAAACTGTTGGAGACCCAGAATACAAACTTGTCAAGAAGTTTCTTTCATGAGACCCAAAATGTTGCAGTAACTATACCAGTCCTGTATGTGGTGCTGTGTCCAAATCCCTGTAATACACTAAACTAGAAGAAAAAAGTATGGAAAATGTGCTTGCTGTTAAATCAAATGAGGGTGAACGTTTGACTATGACGTCTTATTTCAAAAACTTTGGTGTATTAGCTTCATCCCCAAATATCCTATTAAAAAAAAAATCCTTGATGTTTTTGTATTTTTTATTTGGAAATAAATTGAACAGCTTTGAAAACTCTTAATTATTTTTTTGTTAGCTGTTTATTTATTTATTCTTTTTTTTTAAACATACAACATTTTTGAGGAACCCAAATCCTCAAAGCCGACCTAAGCTAAATCATTCCATATAACATGGAGTGATTTAATAACGTAAAGACCTATACTATAACTAGTGCTGGTTTCCTACAGATATTTTGTAAGTCATTTAACATCCGTCCCACAATGAAAACTCCTTTTGTGAGAAAAACAAATATTCTAAAGATCTATGAGACATCTGAGTGAAATACACATGATTTGAGGCCACTGCTTAGCGCACATTTTAAACTTTTAAAACAGTCCCTGATTATAGCATTTTAATTACTGTGCAAACAGTGAAAAAAAAGACTGGCAAAATGTTGCAGAGTGATTGCAGCAACTCAATTTGCAGATCTTTCTGCAGGCTAAGTGCTAGGCTCATGAAATTCCACACATTCTCCCTCGATCCCTCAAGGCCAAGCCAGAGTCTTCCCATTTCCAAATTTGCCTTGCACATTAATTATGATGTTCAGAAACCCTTGTGAGATCTTCAGTGCTGAAGTCAATTGAGTGGGTAAAGAATCTGTTAACAGATCATCACCTGTTAGGGAAAAAAACTAAAAACAGTTCAACAAAAGTAGCTCTTTAGAAGTCACACTCCTACCCCTGAAAGATGCCATCAGAGGCGGTAGTTCTGCAAATCAGATTATGTGATCAGGAAGGCAAACTTGCAGGGCATACAAGTTGTTTTCAAGTTTTAAAAATGGAAGACAGATGTTAGGGACAGCTTATGGTGTCAAAGGAAACACAGCGTAAGGTGGGAATGAGTTGTATTTTCAGTTCCAACCAAAAGTTGACTGAGCTTCATACTTTTTTTTGGAGAAACATGTCGCTCACATGTTTTGACATAATGTCATCAATATATGGAAAACCATACAGGTTGAAAAAGAAAGAGCAGGGCAGCTGTTATCATCGTCATCATCATATAGTCATCTAATGTCGCTTCATGATAAAGGGAAAGAAAGAAGGGGGGGGGTGGGGGCGGGGCGGGGGGGGGGGGGGGTGGGGTGGGGGGTCATACAGTTTGCCCACCGGCCTTGCGGTGGGGTAAAAGAACCCCGGTTTTCCCCCCCTTTAGCCGAGAGGCGGCGCCACATG
>CAEGAE010057124.1:0-32080 GCA_903067095.1 Girardinus metallicus
ATATTACAAAGTATTGAGATGAACTTTTGTTATTGACCAAATACTTATTTTCCACCCTTATTTTCAAATAAATTCTTAAAAAATCAGACAATGTGATTTTATGATTTTTTTTTTTTTCTCATTTTGTCTCTCATAGTTGAGGTCTACCTATGATGTCAATTACAGGCCTCTGTCATCTTTTTAAGTGGGAGAACTTGCACAATTGATGACTGACTAAATACTTTGTTTCCCCACTGTAAAACAGACAAAACAGATAAAGAAAAGACAGAGTCCTTTTGTCCATAACAGAGTGTTCCTTAGAAATTTCTTGTAACATTTTTGTTCTATAAAGACAAGATTGTTAGTTTCTTCTAAGAAGGACATTTCAGTTCCATTAGTCTTTATTTTTCAGAATGTAGAATCAGAGCTTTTTTCCATTTTTTTTTATATATGCCGTATGTTTGTCCTTAAGCTGATCTTTGTTAGCACATTAGCTCCACTTTATATCAAATTAACTTTTAGCCACAAAAGAGATGGGTTTTTTTTCTCCAAGTAACAGCTGAATGTCATCATGTTTCTAATTAGCCAAATCGCAAACTTTTAAATTTAACATTTTAATGTGTATTTTCTGCTATTTTGGAAATATGGCAATGTTCACAGAGCAAGTTGTGTCTCTTGCAAAAAATAAGAAAAAAAATATGTTTTCAAAAGTAAAGTATTGAAATAATTTTTCACTCTACTGAACATTGTGATTACATCAAATTTTGCACTGTATTCAACAAGTCATAACAAAACAAATTTGAAGTGTCAAATATCTTCATCGATGACTAAACATACCTTCACTGTACAATTAAAATAATTTTTTCGTTGTTGCACTTTTTGGCACCACAAATGCCTAAGAAGTGACCAGTCCGGCCATTTTGGATGTCAGAGTAACGACATGGTGAGTACTGTCCCAATTCACAAATGTTTTAACAATTGTAATCTGTGCACTCGAACCTTTATGTGCACTTCAACTGAGTCCACACTTCATAGAGGGGCATAGGGTGCAACCTGAGTATTGGGACTGGGCCATGGAAACATGCACACACAGGCACCCATACACACGTAAGTTTAAGGAAATGACACATCAGGAAACACCCTCTTTAGAGCGGAGCTTAGATAGAGGCCTAGCAACTCAGAGTCCATCTTGTGATTGGTGGCTTCCTGTCCAGCAGGAAGTTGTGAACAGTGTTTAAAAGCTGCTGCAGGACTGCAGACATTCACAGGAAGCTGGACCAGCAATGGCTCTGCTGAAAGTTCTGCTGCTGCTGGGACTGGGTGAGTTGGACACACTTCCAGTGGCTCTCAATGCTATGAATTATGCTGATCTGTGCTTTATTTATTTATTTCATGTTAAAGCTGTTATGTTGGTTCCTTATTTCTACTGTGTGGATTTAATTTGCTAAAAACAGCAGCTTTCTTCTCCAGGTGTTGCAGTGAGCTCAGTGTCTCTGCAGAAAAGGATCGTTGGAGGTCAGAACTGTAAAGACGATGAGCGACACTATCATGTGAAGGTCTATAGATATGATCACACAAAATATGAAATCTGTGGAGGATCTCTGATCAGTGATCAGTGGGTTCTGACTGCAGCTCACTGCTGGAACTCAGATCCATCATGGTGAGTGAAGAAAAGTTTTACTGAAAAATCACCAATAACTGATTGTTTCTTTAACAATTGTGTCTTTTTGCCTAGGGTGAATGAGGCACATGTAGGACTTCATCCTAATGCGGATCGAAGGAAGATTTATCCAATCACTCAACGTGAGGTTTATAGAGACAGCAACGGTCGTGAACATGACATCATGCTTGTGAAGCTGGAAAGCAAAACAACAATCCAACCAATCAAACTAGCTGACTGTCCAGACACTCTCCTACTGTACGTTTTGTCTTCTCAAATTTCAGAATTTGGTTCTTGATCTGCCAGATGATGCAAAGTTCATCCAGGAAAATTTTTGAGCTCTGGTTTCCAAAGTTTAGCTGTTTTTCTTAATGTGACCTATTTTTTGTTTTGTTTTTCTTGTGTTTTAGCGGCACCAAGGTTCAGATTGCAGGATATGGAGAAGCAAAAGTTGGCCTTCTTAACAAAAGAAGTGAGATGAATGTTCATGTTTGTCATTGTTTTTGTTATTATCTCAAAATAGTTCAGATGATTCAAATCATTTTTAGACTCTCTGCTGAAGCTGAACTTAGCAACCTTGTTGAAGTTTTAATAATCAAAAACTCTCCAAGATAAACTGCTTAAAGCTGAAATAGGAAGTTCTGAGAAAACTGAGCTTAGCTTGAAAATTTGAACAAGCACACATTACAGTCCCTCCCCTGTAAAGTGAGCAGCGCTGTCTTAGCATTGGTTGATAGCGCTAAGACCCTCCTTTTGGCTCTGATTGGTTGCATTTCTACATGCAGATGGCATTGTTGCAGAAATGCCATCTGCATTTCTGCAGACACCAAGAAATAGGGAGGATGTGGAGGAGATCAAGCTTTTCAGAGATTATCTGTCATGAGGACATAGTGACAGTTTTGATAAAAATGTAAAAAATACATTTTATACAAGTAGCATCCTGCAGTTTAATAACCACAGAAAACAAGGTGATATCCTGAGCAAAATGTGTCAACACTTAAACAGCCCTTACATGTTTATGCTGCTTTTCCTCTACAGTCAAACATCGTCCAAATAAACTTCAGTGTGCGGAGTTAAAGATTCATAAACATGAAAAGTTGGAAGAGATACTGGCAAAAGCCGAGGACTTTGAGTTCAGTTACCAGAAGTGGTACAGTGTAAGCAGCTCTAAGAAGGACATGTCTTTTGTACGTCAGTCTTTAAACAATTTTTTGCACAAAATTTAGACATTATTTGTATTTTACTGGATAAATCACAGCAGCAAAACAACTAAAAGCTTTGTGTTTGTGACAGGGCGACTCTGGTGGAGGATTTGTGTTCAAGAACAGGCTGTATGGCGTTTGTTCCTTCTCTGGAGATCCACTATATGCACTCAGTCAACCAAGTGCTTTCCTGGATGTCTGTGCTTACAAGAAGTGGATAGATGACACAATTAACCAAAAACCCTAGGTTGCTAGGTGTCTGTATTGTAGCTAAATGTTCCCAGCATTATAAAATCATAAAGTTCAAGTTAATCTTTATATTTCACTTTTCAGTTGATTCATTTTCTGAATTACAGCTGAATTATTTGGGGATTTAAGTTATTGTGTACAAGTTAATCTGTGATAATATTTTAATAATCAGTAATAATATCCACTGTCACATGACTAGGAAATAAATGGCTGTTATCTAATCAGATTGTCTCTCTTGTGCTTATTTCTGGTTGTTAGTGAAGAAAATAACAGATTTTAAAATATTGACCACATACTGAACTTTAAAGGCTGTCAAAGGAACTTAGAATCCAGAAAAACTACTTCCAGAACAAGAACATTAAAAATTTTAACATACTTAGAAAGTCCAGAGGATACTTACTTACTTATATTTATCTAGCAATCCATAACGGGGATTAGATCAAACTTAGAATCCAGAAAAAAAACTACTTTAGTAACTACTGTTTAATCCACCAACTAAGAAAAGGAATTAGACCAGAGGATACTTCTTTTTTCTTCTTCTTTTGCTCTTTCCTTTGGTTTGTTATTAGACCCGAGCAGCAAAAGTGCCGTGAAGGGCTATGGTAATCATAGTGTTAATTATTAAATAATATGACGATATAGTGCGTAATAATAAACAACTAAAATAAGTTGGTTTTATTGGGTTGAAAAACAACTTTAAAAAAGGTTTTTTTTTTAAAGTTGTAACTTTTTTAAAAAAGTTGTAAAATAAATATAGCAAACAATTTTTTACAAAATTTTGCAGAAACGTTTGCTATATAGAAAAGTTATATTTTGCTGTATAACTTTGGCTATATTTTTACAATATTGCATAATTCAGCAGAAGCAGAAATTTTTATGAAACCTGAAATATTTCAAAAGCTTCAGTAGTAAAATATAGCAAAAATATATAACAAATTATTCCTGTACAGGTAATTATGCATAAACAGCATCATTGTGTTTGTCGACAACCATGAAAAGTTCAAAAACCGTCAATTACTAGAGTGTAAACTCTAAGAATTCCACCATAGGATTATATTGTAACCCTAAAAACATTCTAAAATCAGCATAAAACTCAAATCACTATCATGGAAAAACCATAAGAGATATCAAAAGACATTTGAAGAAAGTTTAAAACCTTGTGACTTGTTTAAAAGTTGAATGGAGTTTCTACGTTGAAGTAGGCAGAAGTAATAAGCTGTGAAAAAGCAGAATAAAGCAGGATTTCAATTTATTTTAATGGGGTGAAAATTTGCATAAAAGCGCAAAAATTTCAAAAAGTACAATAGTAAAAATTTAAAAAAAGATATAGCAGAAATCTCCAGCAGAACGTTTTGATATATGAATTAGCACAATTGGTTAAAGTTAGCAGAAGTAGTTAAACGCAGTAAAACATATGGAACATAATATAATAATAAAGAAAACATAAACTTAATAAGTGAGAATGCAGTAATGCATGTTGTTCTAGCCAAGAGAATAGCCAGTATTAGATCTTTGTAGCTCAGGGTGATGAAAATTAAGTGGAATCGCCATTAAAAACGTTTCTCGAACCGGAAGCTGCAATCGGAAGCTAACTTCCTCAAAATGATCAAAAACACAGATGACAGTCGATATCTGTGTCGGACGTCAAACACACGTTCTGTCAGAGCGTTCACACGGAGAACAATAGTCCTGAGTTACAGAATTGTTTTCATATAAAGTCGCTACATTTCTCAGCTTGTAGGTCGTCATTTTTGTTGTGACTGTGGCCGGTAGCACGTTGACTGGCACTAATGGAGCCTAATGCTGACTAACCAATAGGCAGAAGTGGAGGTCTGAAGACACCGCCCTTCCTCATTTGCATAATGAGGCAGAAATGCATACAAAAATGTAAAAAGGACAGAAATAAACAGCAGTAAAGAAATAAATATGGTTAAAAAAAAAGCAAAGAAAATAAACAATAAATATTCGAATATATAAATACATAAAAATAAACACTTAATAAAGCTGAAATTAACTGATAAGTTAATTATTACAAAACTGATTAAATAAAGCTAATTAAAATGATATAGGAATTTATGTGTGAGTGTGTAATTTAACTACTGCCAACATTTATTTATCTACTGCAGGTTTTGTGAATTTAGTCTTATCCTCCTTCATTTACATACCGGCTAGACTTCAAGGACTAACAAGTAACGTGTCTCCGTGTCACGTCAGACATCTATTATTTAGCTTAAAAAAAAATAAAAACAGGCAACATAAGCAGCGGATTGAGCTTCACGGACTCCCCGCTGTATACACAACTCTCTACGCTGTTCATTCACCTTTTCGCTGTTAACAGGGATCAGAAGTCTTACCCGATTCGATGGCTGAACAACAGAGAGAGTTGAAGCAGAGCAGGAGCAGCAGATTCGGAGGCTTCAGCTCCATCATTCCACAGGAGAAGAGGAAGAGGAGGAGGAGAGGCACTGCGAGGCAGCAGGAGGATCCCCGTCTCAGCGCCAACTGGAGTTTTTTTTTTTTAGTGGGATTATAACTGAACTCTGTCGCAGGAGTTTCCACTGCTCGTCATTATTTATCCAAGGCCTTTTCATTTGATCCGTTCAGGTTATATTGCACAAACCTGCCATTTTATCCAGCTGCTGAAGACTATCAGAACTATTGGGGAGTGATGGGAAAAGATACATAGCGCCCCCCGTTGGCCAATCTCCCTATTTCAAGTGTGGACAACACAAAAGTCGTTGCTTCCTACTAGTAAAATGTCCTTTTTTTAAAATCACCTGCTACTTTTCAATGATCTATGCCTCGATTATTGAAATAATCATCAACTAATTTAGTAATTGATTAATGTTAACTGGAGCATGCAGACTTAAAAGGTGATTTGCTGTAAGAACAACACAGAACAAAAACATAAAAATGCTCTTCTTTTTCTGTGAATACTTTCTACACAGAACTCCTCAAGTGGCATAGTTTTACCTCCAACTGGTTCATATTCTGTTAAAAAAAATGACCGTTTTGCTATTTATTTATTTATTGATCAGTTAATAAAATAAAATAAATCACTGTGTTGATGCTATTTTAGAAAGATGATTAAGAGTTCTATGTTTGGATTCTATGCCAAACATAGAACTTTCATGTTGGTGCTCTTAATCAAAATGTAGAGAAACATTATTAAAAGCTAGTTTGTTTTTAATTATTCATATTGCTGCAGTGCTAAAGGACTACATGACACTCTTGTAAAGTATGGCTTCATGCTGTTTGATCCCATGTCTGTGGATCGGACTGCTTCTGGGATAAACCCGCTGTGATAACAGCTTCTACATCTGCAATCCTGCTGAGAGGCGGGATTCCTGCTGAGGCAGAGAAATGCACACTCAGGCAGAAAGGACGGTTTATTCTTACAAAAAAAAAGGTAACCTTTGAACACAAAACATAAAATTACAGACATGTAGTGGAAAAATATGAAGAGAAAAGCAAGTCTGCAGTGTATTGATCTACTAACATATTTATAGTCATTGTTGCTCCTGGGGTGTGATGGACTGGTGACCTGTTCCACCCGGTCACCCGCAAGGACAGGAGGGTTTAGATGAATGGATGGACGAATTTTGAGGAAGTTAGATAAAAAAAAGAATCCTCCTACCTTACTTAAATCTTTCCAGAACTTTCTGTAATTCGGATTTATCTTTAAAATGATCCTTCTTCTTAAAGTTTTTCTCCAAAACAATTTCTTTCACGAGCATAAACATTTCCTTACAGAACAGCAGGTCTACAGTCATCAGTCTACAACTTAAATGACTGTTAAAAAGATGGACAATAAAATGAAAAGCTATGAAAATCTAAAGTTCATGTAATGAAGGCAACTGAACCAAATCAAAGAGAGATCCAGCTGCCTAATATTTCTATAATATTTAACTTCAAAAATCATAGTTCTGCAATGTTAATACACCAAAGTCATATACCAATGCCTGTTCTTAAAACCTGGTGTATACATTTCATAATTAAACTATGGAAATATGTGAAGTTTTGAGATTTTTTTCCTCTACCTCAGGGGTGCTCGTTCTTTTTGTGACAAAGATCCACTTTTTGTGTCACCAGCCTGCTGAGATCTACCTCATGACACGAAGACGTAAAAATTGTAAATTAAACTCTATTGACTTATTTTATATGCGAATATAAAAGTTATAGCAGAAATAATAAAGTGGTAGAAAACCTAACGCAGTTTCTTCCTCAGTGAGATTCTGACACTGGGAGGAGGTTACTGGTTTCTCAGTCAGAAGCTGGTTGCAAACTTGACGCCAGCAGGTGTCAGTCAATATGAACTTTGACCTCAATATGAGAAACTACAGACTGATAGGAGGAATCAAAGAGCTCTGTAAAGGTAAAGGCAAATCTTCTGAAGTTGGGATATAATTAATTTAAGTTCACATAATTATCGCGGTAGAAACCATTTGTTTAAGACTTAATGAAATATATTTGTCCTGTTTGATGTTTGTTGTGAATGACGTATACTCACAAACGGACGAGGTAATTAGTCCAAGTTTGTCGTTTATTAAACGTACAGAAACTACAGCGGCTGTGATGCGCCACAGGAAAGGCAAAGAAATGTAAGATAACCTGAACAGGTGATCAACTCAAAAAAATCTCTCTCTCCCTCTCTTAAGCACACCCGTTGCCGTGGCAACCGCCTGCGCCCCGCAAGCCGAGCAGAGTTTACGTTGAAAACATAACGTTCAGTCCGTTGCAATATCAGGTTTCCAGGCTTGATATTTATTTCTCGATTCTTAATAAGCCCCTCATGAACACAGCGGTGGTTGAGCAGCTGATTTAAACTCCTGCTCTGCTCGTCACTCGGTCTTTGAGTCCTTTTGTTTTTTTGTTAAAGGAACCGAAAAGCACTGAATTGCGCAACACCTTTTTGAAACAATAATTACTGAGATTATTCATTTTAACACGTTTTGTTGATTTTTTAAAAAAATTATTATTCTTTAAAGAATCTACAAACGTTTAGGACCTTAGTGAATATTTTTGATAAACAGGTGTTATGCCGAGAAACGCATGCCTGCTGTCAATTGCGTGCCCTGTCGCGGGAGAACGCATCGCTCTAACCACTCGCACATTGATGAGAAAACGGACTGAAATCTGACCGAAGAGGAAACTTTTAAAGATATTCGTAACGTTATCACGTTTCTTAACCATGTAAGCCCTAAAACGGTGGATTTTATTTTGCAGATTAATTGAAATACAAACGGTTTTTACACCTTTATTGAGACATACGAGTCGAACGTTTTTCAGTGTCTGATGAAAATGTTCTCCGCTGATGGTTTGAAATTCCCCGATTTCTCCTTTAACGCCATAATAGCTTAAAGCATTACAAATCAGAGGCCCATTATGTAGAACATTTTATATCACGCTTTACTGTCTAGTCTTTTATAAGTGCATTTTCCGTCCGTCCCTGCCTCCCTTTCTTGAAATTAAGGTACCTCACTCTCCAGCTCCTGTCCAGGACAAATTCTGGCAAAGTCCAAACTAAATTATTTGTTGGGTCCTGTCTTTGACAGGAGGACATATTTGTCTTTATGTGTTCCTCCCCACACCTTGTTTAAGACTAACAAATATGTCATAAATAAAAGTATTGGACACAAGTACAAAAGCGCATGTAAAATATGATGCCAATGCAGATTTCATGATTACTTATTTCATATAAAAATTTGAGAAGATCAAAACACACATTATAACATTGATTAAATTATGCAAGGTCAATGTAATCTTTACATGACATTATACCTGTTGAAATCAAGTCAGACATGGTGGTTGGAGGGGCTGGAGTCGAGGTGGTTGGAGGGGCTGGAGTTGAGGTGGTTGGAGGGGCTGGAGTCGAGGTGGTTGGAGGGGCTGGAGGTGGTTGGAGGGGCTGGAGTCGAGGTGGTTGGAGGTGGTTGGAGGGGCTGGAGTCGAGGTGGTTGGAGGTGGTTGGAGGGGCTGGAGTCGAGGTGGTTGGAGGGGCTGGAGTCGAGGTGGTTGGAGGGGCTGGAGTCGAGGTGGTTGGAGGGGCCGGAGTCGAGGTGGTTGGAGGGGCCGGAGTCGAGGTGGTTGGAGGGGCCGGGGTCGAGGTGGTTGGAGGGGCCGGGGTCGAGATGGTTGGAGGGGCTGGAGTCGAGGTGGTTGGAGGGGCTGGAGTCGAGGTGTCGAATTGTTTGATTAAAAGAAATCAAAAAATCCAAGGTGGCACCTTGAGCGTTCCCAACTCGTACATGTCCAAGAACACATGCCCGACTCTTTGAAATATTCGTTGTCCCATGTTCCAAAGAGTCCGGGGCTCATCAGGGATCAGTTCTACGATCTCTTCCATGGCCTCTTCGCTTGAAGGGACATCCTCAGACTTCGATTCCTCTTCCCTTTTCAGGTTCTCCTCCTCAGAGAACCTGCTGCCATCTTCGAATATGCGCTTTGAAGTTCTATCTTCAAAGCGAAGGCTTCTTCACTGAGATTTGCATTTTGTGCTTTAGCCTTGTCTAGTTCTCTGGACTTCTCGCGTAATGCAGCCTCTGCATTTTTTAGTGCCATCTGATGTGACCATTTAAGGTGTACATTTGTCCTCTCCAGGGTGTAATAATTTGTTTTCCATTGCTGGACTTCTGTTCTTGTGCTCTCCAAGTCACTATTTAGAAATCTTATTAAGTTTTTAAAATGGTTGTTCTCATTGGCCAGCATCTAATTTTCTACTTGCAGGATCATGGTGCTGGTGTTTTTCCTGCTGTTGAGGCGCTCTATTTTCATTCTCAAGCACTCCACTGTCTTTTTCAGCAACTCGTTGTCTTGTGTCTGGTTCGCGCTGGTCGTCTCTAAATCTCTTATTTTCTCACAAATAAATCGTTCTCTGCCATTATAGCTGCTGTTTAGGTCACTAAACTGGAACTGCAAATGAATTTCTCTGTGGAAGGTGAGAATGCAGAGACAATCACCAGTGATGTCACCGACAGGATGAGTGACATCATTGTTTCACATCAAAGCCGCAAGAAGTCTGTTGTGTGTGTGTGTGTGTGTGGGGGAGGGGGGGGCAGCAGAGAGGAGGAGGGAGAAAGGGGGAGCATGTTTTCTTTTAAACTTTGTTCGCAGTCACACTGTATAACGACAGAGTGAAGCATTTATTATGCCTCAAGAAAAGCAAATACTGATAAATAGTATTCAAGAAAAAGCTATGGGGCTTTTCCACATTTCCATTGTTTTAATAGCTATTTTTCGTCAGAGTCTTTGATAGTCCGGATATAAAACTTAACTTCATTGTAAAATGCAGCAAGGCATGGCTTTCCCTGCCTTGGACAATGAATATGATATTTATAAAGGACTTATGAGAAACTCATAAAAGGATCAGTGCAAACATCTGCGATAGCTTTTTATTTTAAACGGGTAGGATATTCTGATGAAGGAAGTGATATTTTTGTGTTTTTGTCGTGTAAATTGTTCTAATGTTGTGCTGAGCTTAACTTCCAAGCTTCCACTTCAGTCTCGTCACATAAAGAAATGTGTGATAAGAAATAATAACATTAACGCAGCCTGCTATAGTTTTCAGATTTGCTGTAAAAAATAAGTTACTCACAACTTGATTTAAATAACTGTAAATGTCTACATCTTAAATTAGTCAATTAAAAAGCTAATTTATTTCAATAATTGAATATTAAAAGTTGGCCCCCATATGGATTCCTTGCACACAGTGTTATACATTTACAGTGTTTATTTATATGATTTTTGATTATGTGAAATGTTATGTCCAGTAATGACAAAGACTTTTAACAGATTTGCAGCCGAAAGTCTGTTAGCAGAAATTTCTACCATGTCTCTATAAAATATTAGAAAATTCACACAATAATCTCACTATTAAGGCAAAATCTAACAGAAAAAAATATGCTTTAAAAGTGGACAGAAGTGATTTGGGGGTTTTTAAAAACAGACTTGCTTTTATTTGCCAAAAAGTTAGACTATTATAAATTACTGAATCCAAAACTTCCATAAGGAAAACAACTTGAAAGCTAAATTTTACAGCTAACATCATCAAAGGTGGTTCATTGAAGCCTCAGGAAGCTGTCGTTTTACTGTAGACGTGCAGTGTTTTTTTCTGTTTTTCACGTTTTCATTTATTTGAGCTACACATAATAGCCTGAAGAAAGAAAACGCTTAACTTTAATTAATGACAATTGTGTTTAATCAATCTGGTTACACGTACTTAAATCAAAGATTTAAAGATAGCCAAAAAACTGAGTGTGGGCCGACACTAGAGTTAACAATAATACACAGTTCCTGATCAAAGAAATAACTTTTCTTCATAATTACACTTGTTCTATGAACTATTGGTACGAGTTTTATATCAATGGGATAATATTTGAGGAAAATAGAGAGGGCATGCAGATATCAGCAGGCTAATAATAGGCTTTGCCGTAAAATGCATCCTCCTGCTAACATGAAGAAATGAAGAGACAAACCCAACAGGAAATATTGAATATTAAGGCTCAGAAATTAAAATGCACCCCCCCACCCCCTACTTTAATAGAGTAGACAGTAAAGCGTGATATAAAATGTTCTACATAATGGGCCTCTGATTTGTAATGCTTTAAGCTTTTAAGATGTTACAAGAAAAATCGGGGAATTTCAAACCATCAGCGGAGAACATTTTCATCAGACACTGAAAAACGTTCGACTCGTATGTCTCAATAAAGGTGTAAAAACCGTTTTTATTTCAATTAATCTGCGAAATAAAATCCACCGTTTTATGGCTTACATGGTTAAGAAATGTGATAATGTTATGAATACCTTTAAAAGTTTCCTCTTCGGTCAGATTTAAGCCCGTTTTCTCATCAATATGCGAGCGTTTAGAGCGATGCGCGCTCCCATGACAGGGCATGCAATTGACAGCAGGCATGCGTTTCTCGGCATAAGACCGGTCAGAAGAGGAAGTGCTGGTCTCAGCGTACTGGCGGCGTTCAGTTTGTCACCTACTGCTGAGATCGACTCAAAACCTTCCCGCGATCGACCGGTCGATAGCGGGAAGGTTTTGAGTCGATGTTATGAGCAGCCCTGCTCTACCTACTTCAGCCTTGCAGGATCATGGGGAAGTTGATGCCTGTTTCCAGGGGTCAAAGGTTGAAAGGCGGAGGACACCCTGGACAGCTCAGGAGTTCAGACCATAACATTTTCTTTAAGAGTTTTGAATCTGCTAAAACAGCTGATATGTTGATGCAGGGGTTTGAAAATCATTTATGAAAAATGTTTTCAGCTGTAAAAATAAATAATAATAATAATAATAATAATAATAATAATAATAATAAACTATCTCTGGCAGCGGTTCCTGAAAGGCATTCTGGGTAAATAAATCAAATAAGAACCTGCACAATTTGAGCAGGACAGTTTGAGCAAATGCTAATATAAAAATTTTAATCATTAACCTACTTAAAAAAAACCTGTGTAGCTGTGGACACAACAGATTGGTCAGTCAATTTGTTCATTTGCTATTCATTAACCCAAAGTTAGCTTATGTTTATATAGATACATCAGTTAGCTAAATATGTTCTGTGGACACCAAATGCAAACTTACATTTCACCCAATAATTGATGTTTAATATTAAATCAATCTTTTCAAGCAGGATTTTGCAAAACAAACTGGCTGTTTTTCTCAGATCAACGCAGCAAACAGGAAGGGGTTAAACAAATAATAATAATAATAAGTTTCTAATCAGTTTCAATCAAAGATTAAATGCCCAAATAAAACACTAACCTCAAACAAAGCATCACATACTGGTAATCAAAACTACTGCAGTTCTACTAAACATAGAATCAGAATGTACAATCAACGACAAACTGGCAACATTATAGGGTGTGAAAACATGAAGCCATATGTTGAACACAGGTTTGTTGTATAGATGTGAATCAGACATTTTTAATCAGAAAGCCAGATGAGAGCTACAACTTTTCAAAATACTGGCAAATAAATATAATTTTATACAATTAAAAAGTACAGCCATGATATTGAGCTGTGCAAGATTAATAAAAGCACTTGTGTAATGTCCCAGCTTGTCATTAAAAACATGCTTTATTCTAACTGTATGTGACCTTTTAGTTTTCCTTCCACAACAGCAGCAATGCCCGAGTCCAGTCCCCGAAGCTAACGTGTTAGCATGTTAGCACTGTAAGCCAGCAAGAGCAACACCAAAGTAAATGTGAGTCAGCTAGTCTGCTGTGGTCGCGATTAAACAGAAACAGTCGTAACCATGGTGACATAGGACCATGACTGGAAAATGGGAAATTTTAGCTAAAGACAATAAAATCTCTGCTTGGTCTATAATCTAAACAGCTTACAGTAGCATGGCTTTCTAATTAATCTCAGTGTTAAGTATGTATTAATAAGGCTGTGATAGAAGTATCTGTATTATTCTTCTTACACAGATTTCGGTTTTTCCCTTGATAAGCTGCTGAGTACACAGTACTTTTTGATACAAAACGTAATAATTGCAATGGGTTTCTTCGGAGCAAAGCGCTATTCCTTTAAGAGCCAGCAGGTGGTAAGAGGGCTGTGACTGAAGACAACACCGCTGTCTGAAAACGCCTGAAATGGATGAGGACTGAACTCCCATGAAAGCATTTAGTCAGTATTACTGAAATGACATTTCCAAAACATTTCTTATGACAACTTAAATGTTATAGAACAATAAAAAAATTGATACTTTGGGGTTCTGGACATAGCAACGTTACAAAATACATGCCTGCCTAATGGTATGAACATAAACTTCTGCTATGCTGCTATGATCTAACTGTATTATTTCCTGCACTTAAAAAATACTTAAAACCTCCTTTCTTCACATGAACACTAAAATAAACAGACTGAAGTTCACAAAATGTGGAAGTTGATAAAATGAGATGCACGTTAACGTAAAAAGCAGCTTTAAGAATCACATTTATATTCCAGAGTTGAATTGTGACAGGAGGCGTTTGTTTGCTTTCAAAGATTGATGAAGATACGGAAATATTACGGCACAATACTGTAACACTGCTGGCCAGTAGGAAAGGCCAGATATTTTCATTTTTTTATGGCTCTTCATCATTCACAAAGTTCCAGCTCTCTAAATGTCCACCAGAGAGTCAGATGACCGAACTTCACTGGAACATCAGCTGATGCACAATTGCCAATGTTTCCTGTGTCCAGCTGATATATATTGGCCTACCTCTCACGTAGAACTCAATAGGAGCACAAGATGTTTTTGGAAATGAGTAACTTAGCTTATATCTGAACCTGAGCTTTAGTTGGTCACGTTTAGTGTCAAGACGACGTTGCTGTGTTCACTGCTGCAGCATAATGGAACACCAGGTGATTGTGCAAGAATTACGGGAGTGAGGGAAGCAGATGGACGTGAACACAGACATGTTGTGACTCTCCGATACGAAGGTTGCAGTGGTGGATCGTTGGTGGATCTTGGCAGTGACTAATCAATAGTTTCATCATGTAGATGGTGCTTTAAAAAAATTGCTAGTCTGTGTGCCGCCACTCCCCGTTGTGCCCAGAGTACCGTGAGTCCTACGAGTCGTCCGTGTGTTTTAATGGATGCTGCTGATGATGTGGTTGTGCAGCAGCTCCCGTTCGTGGTTGTACAGGTTTGGGTTTGGCTCGTCGTCCTGAAGCAGAGCGTTTTTCCTGATCTCGTCCAGAGAGTAGTCCTGCAGCAGGCTGCCATTCTCAAAAACAGTCACCAGGAGGTCCTGAAGAGCACGGAGCACATGTTACCCACATTAACAAGAACACCATGTTTCCAGTCTAACAGGAAAAGACGTGACCGTAAATGCGCCACACACACACACACACACCCACGCACGCACACGCCCACGCACACCCCCATACACACACTCTAGTTTCAGAACTCTTACACATTCTGGATGGTAGAGAATGGATCTATTGGTAGCTGTGTGGTGTTAACATAACTCACATGAAGCCACTTGTCAATCACTCCAGTGGGATTGTCAGCAACTGACCAATGAGCGGCCACGCCCCTTACCTGGAGGAACTGAACCTCCGACAGCATTGTTGGATTTTACCATTACAATGCAATGCAACGCACTCAGAGAAGTTTGAAGTACAGTAATGTGAAAAAAAAGGGTAAATGTTGTCAACCCAGAGCTTTTAGAGGGTGCAATGAAGTTTAGTCCATTTCCAAAACCTAAATGGAGTCTGTAAAAAAAAATAAAAAAAAGATGTAAGGACAGTCCTTATTTGGAATCTTCGGCTTTAACATCAATTACTCTTTGTTGAAAAAATTGATGCAAAAAGAGTTTTTCAATTAAGATGCCTGATTTCCCTTTAACAGGAAGAATCCTGCAGCAGATCCAGGGGGTTTGTGAAGACAGAACAGACACAAAAAGATTGCCAAAAATTTAGTAAAATAAAAGTCCGGCCGGTCCAGGAGTGGTTTAAATCTTAAAGAAAAAGCAAAGAGTTGATTATAGATGTGTCTCAATCTATGGGAGAAACATAGCTAAACAGATTAGAGCTGAGCCAGCAGGAATATCTAAGCAATTAAAATCTGGCAAACATAAGAGTTAGTTGTATATATAGCTCCTTAAATTGCAGGGTCTAGGAGAGAGAGACACACATCATCTGGCAGCAAAAGCTCAGTGATCTGAGTAAGAGAGATCACTGATTTTAAGAGTTCAGGCGATGTTTTTTTTTCGCCACGTAAAGAAGCAGTATTGCTCTATAAAAAGAATATCTGGAGATCGTTCCTAATTGCTTAATTAACTTTATTAAATCAGGGTTGCATCTGACATCAAAGTTGGTCGCCGTGGCTGATCTGAAAGTGTCACATCATGCATTTGTGATTAGCTTGTCAACAGAACCTTTCAGATTGTTAAATTGTTAAATAACATGCCTGCTCAGGGCGAGGATTACCTGCAAATCCAAGTGGTTGATGCAATCAACCGGGCTTTCTTAGTAAAACAACTTTTTGACCTAACATTGCTTTAACTTGAACAGTTAAAGCAATGTACAAGTTAAAGCAGATTATAGGTGTTACCTATAACACCAGTGTTATAGTTTTACCTATAACACTGGGTTTAAAGTTATCTTTTAATATTACCAGTATTTTTTTCTTCTGATTGGAGATAACAATAATATTGTGGAGTGGCCCAGAATCTGTGGGTGGCAAGTAGGCCTTCTAAAATTATAGATACGAATCTCATCACCAAGGACAAATCATCATAACACCAGGGAAAAGATACAAAACAATCTTATTAGCAATAAAAAAATAATTATAATGGCTGAATGCCAATGAGGATGTTTCCTACTCACTGTGAAAGGGTTAATTTTATTTTATTATTTTTTCACATGCCATTTTTTTTAATAATAAAATATCAATAAAGCAGATTATTTTTTCAAAACCTGACACTCATTTCACATTGGTGTATAATATCAGAGCTGCTGATCTCATTTCCTATCAGAAACAAAATTTCTGGTGGAATTAAAATGACTTCAAACTTAAATGTGACAACAGTTTGCATTTCAGCTGTATGTAACTACACTTGAATTAATCTATGGACTATATTAATTTGAAGTTGTTAAATATTTAAGGGTATGAATTGAACCTGTTTGTATTTGACATTAACATGTCTTGAGATTACTTTTTTTATTTTTTATTTTAATGACTGGTCTTTCATTAAAAAAAAAAAAAAACTGATCTGACCTGAACTAGGGATACCGATGTCCAACTTTGGTTTTGATCATATTAGGATGATTATTAATGGATTCTCCAAAGGTCTTAATAAACAGAAAACTGTTTTAATTGTACGTATAATTTAATTTTGTGTAAAACTAGAGACAATGCACACAAGCAGTTACCTCAACAACAACTATTCCATCTTATTTGGCCAAGCTATGAACGAGGTAAACAAAATATTTTAGCAAAAGAATAATTTAAATTGTTAGCGATTTAAAAAAACAAACAAAAGAAAACAAAACAGCTATTTTAAGTTTATTTAAGTGACTTAATATGTGATTAGAAAAAAAAAAGTTATGAAAGACCTCCTCGGGTTTGCCTGCTCCTCTCTCTATTGTCTCGAGGAAGCCGTCCGAGTTTCTCCGCAGCGATAACCGGCCCCGCTTCGACCCCTTGGACGGGTCGGTCACTGGCTGTTTGCACACATCCATCTACAACACACACAAGATCATAGAGCAGCATGTCAGCTTGCAGCGGGACAGAGGGAACTGAGACTTGTTTACTGCGCCATATTATTACATTATTAAAAAAAACAAAGAGCTACCTCTGCATGTTGTAATAATCAGAGCAAATTATAACAACGTAATTAAATTTCCTGCAGAAAGTATTGAAGAATACGGTTAAGGATTTTATTACATTTTGTGTCGATTGCTATAAAATGTGGCCTTGCTGATGTTTTATTACATTCTGAAGTTCAATTTTACTACGTTATTACATATTGCGGCATTATTACAGAGTGCGGCGTTACACAGCATCAGACACCTGCTACAACAAACCCATGCTCATCTGGACAAAGCAGACACCACTGTGCTGCCTGCTTTGTCCAGCCCGACTTAAACGAGTCAGGCTGCATTCAACACAATTCACCCTGACTGCGGTCAGAGGCTCCAGAGAGTGGTCAACCTGATAAACAGACCACAGTTTGAGAGTCTGAAGAGTCGTGTTTTTGACCATGGGGGTCAGCAGCACCAAAGCGGGCTGTACTCTTAGCTTTCCTTTTCACTCAGTGCCCTTCAGACCTCCAGCATAAGTCAGAGTCCGGTCACGTCTGCAGAAATACTCAGATGACTCTGCAGCTGTCGGGTTCATCAGAGCTGGACAAGAAGGAAAAGGTCAACCGCGGTTTCCATCATGGGAAAGGAAGTGGAGGAGGAGTAGAAATACTTGGTTGTTGGACTAGAAAACAGTCAGGGCTAGAGGCGCAGCAGTAAAGCTACATACGAGACAGGACAGAGCAGACTGTACTTCATGAGGAAGCTCAAGTCCTTGAGTGCTTCCAGTAATAACTGCATATCTTCTATAAGTCTGTTGGAGAGAGAGCAATCTCTTCTGTCACCTGCTTACAGGAGTAGCAGTATGAAAGCCAGCAACACAGAAAAGATAAACAAGCTGATATAAAAGCCTGGCTCTGTTCTGAAGACTGCTCTGGACCCGCTTGAGGTAATGATGACAAAAAATGATTCATAAAATGAACATCATAATTGGCAATCCTGAGAGTTCATGAGACTTTTTCAGATCTGCTGTAATGAAAACCGGTAAAGTCGGTCCTTCAAAAAATAAAATGGTTAAAAAAGTAGCAATGAGGATATGAATGGAGTGAAGCTCTTGCAGTGGGATTGAGAGCAATACACCCAGCAGTCTAAGTGTGTTTTCACACCAGATAGTTCGGTAGACTCTGTTCGACTGGACCAAGACCGCAACATTTGTTACATTTTGAGCTGCTGCGGTTCTCTGTGTCTAACAATTCAGATCCATAAAAAAAAAATCTGTTCCCTCCCTTTGCCTGTGGGGGCAAACTACTCAAAAAAACAACACTAAAACCTCAGGAGAAGACACAGAGCACAACTTCCTTCTTCACAAAATGTCAACAAGGATGGAGAGGTGTCAGATTTTAGTGGTTGGAGGATTTCTCTTCTGTCTTCAATAAAAAACCAAGAGCCACCTCTTCCGCTAGTGCTAGATTCACACATTTGTTGTATTTACCCAGAATGCCCTGCGCTGTAATCCACTTCCTGCTTTTGAAGCGGTCTCCAGTTCAAATGCACATTGGCGTTCACATGTGCATTCGAACCGCACCAAAGTTCACTTCTGAAAAACCTAGGTTCGGTTGACCTGAGTTTGGTTGACCTAGGTTTGTAGGAGGACCAGAGTTCACTCTTTTGGTTCGGATCAAAGTTTGATTACATATTCACACCTCTCCAAACAAACTGGACTTTCTAGGCAAATGAACTAGAGTTTAATTAAACAATACTAAACATGGCTGGTGTGAATGCACCCAAAGAATCTCCAACTAGACAGTCTGCACTTTTTACATTTTGATTATATTTAACAATCTGATCATACCTGTGCACACTTGAGATGCAAAACCTCATAAAAAGAACTGTTTGAATGGGACGCAATACAATTGATTTAAAAGACTATTTTGCAGTTGCAGCCATTTTAATGGCTGTTTTTAAAACTCTTTCCTAGCATGATGTTTTACTTGGCGATGGTATTACAGGCGGCAGGAGAGAATCAAAAAATTGTAATGTGTGCTCTGAAATCTAGAATGGTTGAGTGTCTGACCTAAGCTGTAGCACTTACCCCTTTGCCATTGGTTTCTACATAGCTGCACTTGAATGCACAGCTAAGTGTATCTCTGTTTAGCTTCTGAAGCAAGGAGCTGCCACAGCCGAAAAGCACATTCTCAGCACTCCACCCTTCATCACTCAGCTTAGCAAGAATCTAGAGAAATCAGAAGCAGAATAAAAAAAAAATGGTCAAAATCAAAATTACAGATAATAATAATTTTGTCTGAAGCTAAAGCATGTTTCTGATGCTAAGCTCGTCACCGTTCACAACTAATTCTGTTCGCTGATTGGCCCCATTGAAATTCAACCAAAGAAATTGAGCTCAATGGGAGAAATCCTAAACGGAGATGTGAAGGGAGATGGGAATCGAATGGAATTTCATAGGAAGGTGATGACCAGGCTATGGATGACAGGGTACACAGAAGGACTAGTGTCACTGGAGAAAAGAAAGCTAACTTTATTCTTATAATTCTGAGGTTAAAGTTTATTCAAGTCAGTTTGTTTAT
This sequence comes from Girardinus metallicus, assembly GCA_903067095.1. Classification (NCBI taxonomy): domain Eukaryota; kingdom Metazoa; phylum Chordata; class Actinopteri; order Cyprinodontiformes; family Poeciliidae; genus Girardinus; species Girardinus metallicus. The sequence goes on from CAEGAE010057124.1 coordinate 19,912, forward strand.
ATAGTGCCAATTCACATCAAATATCGTCTCAGTGCATGTCACAAAAAGTCAGAATTCTCTTTTGTTCCAGTGGTCCTAATCCTCTTCTGTTACGGAAGAGGATCATCTGACTGACTAATAAGGTCTCACTGTACCAATCTTTTCAAAACAGTCATGGCAGATTAAACCAATGTCAGATCCCCATTGTTGGTTGAGCAAATGCTTCAAATTTAAACTCTATATCTCACTTCCTTATTCTTCTCCTTGAAGATGATTTGAGTCTATTTTATGCTGTTAAATTCTGCTGCAGGCTGATGGTACGCCGCTTCTGCATCATCACCTCACCCCTGTACAAGTCAGCTGACGCAGGCCTGTCATTACCTCACTTCAGGAGTCAGGAGTGTAACAGAGGTGGACGGATGTCTGACTCCCACTTCGCCACATCAGCCCTTTTGAACACGGAGGCGCCCAGAAGACCCCTTAACCTCACCTTGAAGTAATTTGTGTTTTGAAGCTTGTGTTTTATCATAATAAAAAAGTATTTGCAGGCTTTGCCAACAGTCAAAATGTTGTCTTACTTTTAACAACCGTATTTCTTTAAAAGGACAATCAGAGTACTTTTCAGAACAAGCAGCTTCCAACTGCACCTCCCATTTCAGTTTTAGCGATTCCTCACATCTTTGTTGTCAATTTGAGACTAAGATACCTTGAAATGGCACAGTGCTTCAGTTATGCAGGTATTATGTAACCTTTCCAATCTTCAGATTTTCCTTACCTGATCTACTGAGCTGAGGTCAATGCCGTCCCCTTGGATGATCCGCAGGTAAGATGGAAGAACCTTGTATCCCATTGAGTTCAGACTGTAGCCAAAACACTCTCCTAAAATCTTGATGACCTAAACGTGAAATCATTGTTAGGGCACTTGAAATGTGTCATATAATCACAAGTCAACTACAGCAGATTTAAATATGCTATCGTCTAGTGATCAACATGCTTTGGTGATGTAGTTACAGTCTGAATCTACCGCAACATGACTTTCAGACACTAATCTTTAGATTCTGTCATTTTCATAGAAAACCACTGTGCAATAATTCCTCCAAAAAATATTTCCGCAGTCCCATATCAAGTAATCAGCAACTGATCCAGTTAAAAGTTAACAACTAAAGTAAAAAACAGATAATCATATAACACAAATATCTAATTTCAGATTTCTTGGTGGCATTTTGATTGATAACGAAAACAAATACAAGTCATATTCTGAACTGAGAACGCCATATTACATTCATTGGAGCTTTCCCTAAGCACCATCTGGCTTTAGCAGCTGGAGATTGAACTCTGTACTGTGCTGAGCTACTACGGTCCCAAAGGGTTTAGGATCAGGAATGATGATGCAATCAACACTGCTGCATATTGGTTAATACTCAAGCAGCATGGAAATCTTACAGTTTTACTGTAGCTGAAGGTTTTTGCACACATCAACAAATTTTGTGAAGCCAAATATGTGCGGACAGGTACCAAGAAGGCTCAGCAGGGCCATTCTGACGTCCAGACCCAAAGAAAACGCATGGTGTGTATTTAAGTCAAAGAATAACAGAGGAAGGTTGGACGCTCATTTGAGCCCCAAAAATACATTCAAGTCAAAAATGTTGCCACTACAATCTTTAATGTCTTTTTTTTTATTTAAAATTAAAATGAAGCCAGACACTTGATCTCTTATTTACCTCAATTAGAGTCTCTGCTGGGTCTCCAGAATCGGGCCTGATCACCAGACAGGAGTCCTCACTGCGCTCCATCACGCGTTCCTTTAGCTTATCTCCCCAGATGTGTTTGCAGGCATTGAAGATGTCGTAGCTGTCGCTGACCACCGACACTGGTCCCGACAGAAACTGGTCGAGGATCCTCTCAAAGGCTTCCTTCTCCTTGTTCTTCCCCCAGGATATGATCGTACTACACAGGACGCAAAAAGGAAGGAAGTGATGAACTACATCATGGGGGAGGCAGAAACAGAAGTGATGTTTGCACCTGAAAAGGAAACTGTGTTAAAGCTTTAACAGATTGGAAACCAGCATTGAGGATCTTCTCTCTTCTTGATGCATGTCATTTCTGAACTGCTTATTCCATTTGTCAGAATGTTTAGATTACCTGTGCTCAGCAGCTGGAATGGAGAAGCCAGCCATCGGACAGCCGTAATACCGTTGAGCCATTAATACTCCGGCTATCGTGTCTGTACCACAGAAATTAACCAGGTGAGCGGCTCCACCCAATGCTGCAGACTACAAATTAAAAATACAAACAATTAAAAAAATGAAATAGAAAAAATTATCTACAAGTTTATTTAGAAAGTTTAACTGCCGCAATCTTTAGCCATCGCCATAGACCCTTCAGTGAGATTACTATGAAAGACAGGTGGATTTATCCATGTTAATACTGTTATACACACACTTTCAAAAGGTTTTATTTTGCTACTTGTAGCTAGGTGTGAAATAATAGTGTTTAAATGAAAAAGTGGGAAAAGTTTCAAACCCTTAACATTTCGTTTCCACACGGAAACAAAACATTATGCACGTTTTCCCCTCTCTGATCAGATTTTTACCTCGGACTCAAAAAATATTTACAAAGGTTTTAATGCAAAAACAATTACAATGAAGCAAAGTTAGCCGTGTTCACAAAAAGTTACTTTTACTCTATAATCCTGGCAAAATGATCACAAATAGTGACTTCTATTCAGTTTCACATATTAATTTTGTCCAGGTTTAGAAACAGTTTTTATTAACGATGTTTGTCAAACTCTATTTCAACTTAAGTAATAATAACAACAATAATAATAATTTTGATAACCTTTATTATTATTATTACTTGTGTGTCATACTTTCTAACTAAAGATTTCTTGAAGAATAAAAAAATATAACACAGCACCAACATATCAGACACACATATAGTGAAGAGGGGCAGTGAGAGCCTCCTGACCTCCTGGGATGAGACTCCTCTGTAGCCGAAGTCGTGCAGCTTCAGCTCCAGTCCCTCCACGCTCCCTGAAGTAGCCTTCAGGTGTTTGGCCAGAATCTTCTTGAACTCTCTGGATATGGTAGCTACTGTGATGGGATACCACATCTGCACCAGCATGGTCTATGGCCAAAAAGCAGCAGATAAAAAACAAAAACAACAAGGATCAGGGTCTGATTCTGTTTTCAATGAGCTTTTAAATGAGCAATCAGCCTTTTATTCTGGATGCAAAAGGTTCTGTAGCAGGCGAAACGTTTAGACATGACCATAAGTTGAAGCGATGATGTTAAAGACGTAAAGTCCAAATGCACGTCAAACACTGTAATGAATAAATTAGGGCGGACATTTAAAATGATTCCTAAAGGTAAGATCTGCTAGTTGTTCTCAGAGTTTAAGCTGATTACCTCTTCTTGATTTGAAGCACTGCTATAGCCTGGCCATGGCCTTCCCGTCCAATTCTGCTAAAATAAAATCTCGCTTGCAGCACAGTCTGGGCTTTCTCCCCTTCACTCTGATTCCTTCCAGTAGATTTTCTACCAGGCCAATCGGCAAACAGAAGAAGATGTAATCTATGATGTTGATTTTATGCTGCTTTAGAATTGTAGTCTGTCTGTAGCAGAGGAAGTGAAGGAAGCCGTTCAGTCAATGTTGGTCACACTACTAAATATTGAATTAACATGAACGGCCGCCTCGTGCGGCTCGGCTCTTCTCTGTTCGCAGTGGAGGATGGTTGTTTACAGTGCAAGCAATTTCCCGTAAGAATCATAGCAGAGAACTGGTACATTAAATATGTCACAGGCAAATGCTGGCAATTGAGTAATAAACTCAACACAATCCATATCTTCCAGGAAGAAAACATTTCTTGAGAACCCAGACCCTCTGTATGAAGCAAAATGTTTTATGAGGGTCTGGGTTTTACTGGCCACAGTTCCACCATTAGCTGACATGACGTAAAGATCACATTACAATCAAACCAATTCCCAGTTCTGGACGTTACGGTGACATTGACGGTGACAAAATTTAGAATTTTACAATTCTAAATAACAAAAAGACATGATGCAACATGGTATTTTTTAGAACAAAAATCCTGCGTTTTTGTGTGGAAGGCTGAAATTATTTCCTTGTTATTCTTAATCCTACAATCTGAATTATTATGAAATCAGATACCAAAAATCCCAGTATAAGTCACAATTGAGTAAAAGCACAATTCAAATTCAAATGTTGGAACTCCTATTAAGTCAAGATTCGTCAGATTTTTTTCTGTAGACACTGATGGCTGTGGGCAGGAAGGATCTCCTGTAGCAGTCTGTATAACAGCGAATGTGAGGAAGCCTCCGAATGAAGACTCTGTTTTTCTCTGACAGTCATGAAGATCATAATAAGGGCTGCCCATAATTTTCATGATTTTAAGGAAAATCCTTCTTTACATCATCATCTTCAACAGAACCAGCCTTCCTTATCTAGAATTGTTCACCTCAGAGTCTTTTATACCAACTAGAGCTCTCAGAGCCAGAATCAACGCACTGCTATTTGCTTGTCTTTCCGAGGGTCTCTCTGGACATTCAGGGCTCTTTAAAGTTTCAATCTGTGTGAGCAGGTTTTGCTACTCTGTATTATTAATTTGACATATTTTAACAAAAACACACACTTCAAGTTATTTTTTCAAATTTACCTCAATGTAGTTGGTGAGCCAGTAGAAATCCTGATCTGTATTTTCCACAGTAAACAGAACGTTGCCTCTTGGTATGATCTTCCCCTCTGGAACCGCTTTGATGCGAATAGGAAGACGACCATTGTGTTTCTGACACAGAAAAAAACTAATTTTTCTTAGAACGTCTTTCACATAGAAAAGTGATTGAAACACAATGTAGTCTGAATACCTCTAGGACTTTTCTCCAGCCCTCTTCATCAAACACAGCCTGTTTGAAATGCATCTGGTAGAATAGCTTGGCCTCCTGAATCTTGTCCTCGGTCACAACTGGGCCTGTAAACAACACCAACAGTAAGCAAAGCTACCAAACCCCTATGAGTAGATCAAAGTTGATGTGAATGAAGCCGGAAAAAAATACAAAACTGTGGCAGGCATTTCTAAGCTTTTCACGGTTTCTATGGGCAATAAAAAACTATTTCTCATGGGAAAACAGCTTAGAGTAATTGTTGTTTTAGTCTTATTTCTGTTCTCATGTGTTTACCAAGATTTTCTGGTGAAAGGAGGACACAAAACTATTTACTGTCAGGTGGAGGAAAGATGTGAATGTTCATATTTGATAATTTTTTTTTTCTCAGAAAATTCATAAGTTGAGGCACAATAACAAATTTTGCTGGATAATAAATTGTCCCAGAAGCTATTGTGACAAACAATAATGTTGTTTTGAGACCGTGTTCAAGTAATTTAATGGCACAGGAATGCAAGAACGCATTCTGAAAGATAAACTAGTCAACATTTAACACTCAGACTGGAAGACATTCTAAATATCCAAAATAAATAAAAAGAAGAAACAACTAAAATTAATTATGAAGTCTCTGGAAGCAAAACTGTCCTTAAAAAACAGGAGCTAGTTGAGACAACAGCTCCAGACTGAAGACCAGTTTTGGTAGAAAGAGAAAGAAAATAGAAAAACGATAAGTTTTTCTATTATTTCTATTATTACCAGTAGTAAGCTGGTTTTAATTTAACATACAATTAACTGATTTATTGTTTACTGCGACAGATCTAGAAGCAGGCTTACTTTCTGGCCCTGATCTGTTTTTTGAATATTTTTTTCAAACAATAAAAAAACTACAACGCTCATGGATTATTAAAAAAGTATGTTAAGAAATGAAGCACAGTAGTTCTTTATGTGTGTGGGTGGGTGGGGGTAGGTGGTGCGTGTGTGTAGGGGTGGGGGTGGTAATGCTCCCATTGGATAAGTCTCTAAGGCTTTAAGACATCCTGCAAACGTTTGCAACATTCTCTGATTTTGAAGGGATTTAATTTTGTTCACAGGGTTGGCAACAAATGACTGCAGAGTCCAATGTTTTCAGCACAAAGGCAAAAAGCACTGACCAAATTCTTTTAAAATTTGGACTTGGCATAAACTTCTAATCGGTTATAAAGTGCAACCTTTGATTATAGTTTTAAAACTGCAAATCATGACTTTTTCTTTTTCCTCAGAGAATTCATAAGTTGAGGCACAATTGGTGCTTTTCTGTGTGTTTATGTTCATGACATTATAATCAGTTCTGGCGTTTCAATTCCAATGTCTCTTTGACTGGGCCACTTCACCACCTTTTTGTCTTCAAAGCATTTCTGTGTAGCGCTAGCTGGATGCTTCGGGTCGCTGTGTTGTTGGAAGATAAATATTCTCTGTAGCCATAGTTCTCATGCTACAGAGAATATATATACATATATATATATATATATATATTTTTTTTTTTTTTTTTTTTTACTCCAAATGTGTGGATACACAAGTATTTCTCTTAAGCATTGCATGTTTTAAAATGCCATTTTTCTTGATAAAAAAAAAAAAAAAAATTAAATTATTGTGAATCTCTTATTTATCATCACATTTGTCTTGGAAGTCTAATACTTTAAAATGAATTAGTTCTTTACAAAGTGTTATTTTTAAGTACATTTTCTAATTTGTTAAGTGTGGAATATTTCCACTAGGAAATGGGGGGAAAACAGGAGAACCTTACAGTTCAGTGAACATTGCTGCCATATTAGCATCATTTTGACATCCGGCAAATGTTGCCTCCAAACTTCCACTGAACATTCATGGCGACGTATTATGTGTGTCTGAATGTCCAATGCTGGATTGGTACTTTTCTAAAATGTTATTTGTAGTTAAAGCCTTTGGATATACCAGTAAGTTGCTGGAAGATTATGCTGTCTCCTCAAAGCAATGAAGATGGATAAGCATAAAGTCAAGTCCTTGAAAATCACCATGTTCATGTCTCAACGTTTTAACATCGAACAGCTGTTCTTAGTTGTTTTCTTAATGGGAGAACATACCTGTGAGGTACTTCTTGAGCAAATACTGCAGACCGAAGAACACCACCTCATTGAACTGAGAGCCTTTCTTCTGCCTGCATTCAAAGTAAGAGTAAATTTTGCTGACGTTTGGAGGATACTGTTTGTAGTGTGTGATCTGAAAAAGGAAAAATGCAAAGAGTCAATTTAGGTTCAAAACACTGGTGAGAGCAGGGTATGTAGGTAGGTATACATCACGAACAACAAGTTAGGAATATTTTGGTCTTTTGGGTGAAATTTATAGAAAACTTAAGTCCTTGCTATAATTAGATATAAAAATAGGGCATTAAAGCAGAGGTGATTTCCTCATCTAATACTGTGAGTTGAAATAAAAGTCATTAACATAATCCATAAGCAGTCACTAGCTTATAATTAAGCATATCTTTTCACAGTAAAACTACTGGCTTATGATCAGCAACCGCAGTCTGTATCTCACATTCTGGCTTCCTTCCACTCTTCATTACAGTTAGCAAGACTTGAGTCACAGACCATGGCCTGTATTCTCAACGCCGAATCCTTTCAGAGAGCTTCCAACATTGCCTAAAAATTCTTGCCAAGGAGTCCTAGCTTAAGCATCAGCTACTGAGCGAGAAGTCGACAGAAATATCCTTATCTTAAGAGGAGGTGTGGTTGATCTCTGCCTTGTAGGGACTGTGACTGGTTGATAAACTAACAAAAACTTAAAAAAAAACACAACCTACCAAACAAAAAAGCCTTAAGTAGGTAACTGATAGATCTTAACTGATCATTGAATCCAGACTGGATTAAGAAAAGTGTATCATAGTAATGAAACTATGCAAAACAAAATTGGTGCATGACATCAATATGTTTGATTGTACGTTATGTACATCATCATCACATTCGTAATGTGTCACACCTTCTCAGTATGCTGGTCATTTTACTCTCCGTCCACTTTACAGAGAATCTCTCTCCTGTCTGACGGTCTTTCCACCATCTTCCCTGCTTAAAACTCTCTTATTCTCACTAAAAGTCTTCTTGTACGCTCTTAGTATTTTGTCACCTTGGGAGCTCACTTAAGATCTAAAAGGCTTAGAATTTTTGTTAAAACTCTTAAAAAGAATCTTATAGTTTGAGAAGTTCTAAGAATTTTCCTAATTCTTAGGAAAATTCCTAAGAATTAGGAATTACTAAGAGGTCCCTTCAGTCAGGATTTTTTGGAGAATACGGGCTCAGGAATCCAAATTAAGTCTGAAGTCTTTGGTGAGTACACGTTGTGACTTTTTATTTTTGTTTTTATGATTTAAAGCACGTTGAACTGCTTTGTTGCTGAAAGGTGCTATGCAAAGAAACTTGATTAAAGTCTTATTTTTTGCATTATTAGTTTACTTGAGTCATAATTTCAAACTCAAGCGGCCAACTGCGATTCATCAGAACAAAGTTTTAAGGTGAGCTCGTAACACTGGGGTTACTTCAGCTTTTAAAATAATCATTTATTAAAAGCTGAAGTAGATATATGAAATTTTTATGTGAGTGACTTAAAAAGTATCACTGACAATTTATAAAACTGTGCTGATCAATCCCAGAACACCAACAGCCAGATGTTGATGAACCTGGTGGCTGGAAGCAACCCAATGTTACAAACACAGGGTTAATTATTCACGGTTTTGGTGGCCTCTCCCGCTGAGTTTAGGACAAGGAGCAGGAAAAAGAAAGACGCTTAAAAAAAAAAAAAAAAACATAGACTGCATCACAACAGATGAACAATGATAATTTAAAAAATGTTTCATCCCCAACATTTGTGGTATTTCCCATCCCCCAGATACAATAATCTATTATTTGCATTTAAGGAGGGCCACTATCATTGTTTAGATAAGTCTCAACCTTTACATAACTGTCAGTATATCAACCTGCACAGCCCCAAAATGTCTCAGGCATGTACAGCAGAACCATCGTTCCACTCGCCCCATGCAGCGAACTGCTGTTGTAACACTTATGTGGGGGCCACAGACTCCGCCTTGCTGGGCACCAGCACTGTTGTTGATTTGAATGTTTGCCTCCTTTTAATAAAGCTCAAAATTTTGTCATAACTCCACAGCAATATGCTTCGGTAAAACAAAGGACGCACTTTGACAAAAGACTGCCAAAAATTCAGTTCAATTGAAAAACAACGTTGCCTCTCGCGCATAATTATGTATGAGGATTTAACATCATTAAATCTCTTTACATGCTGGTCACTGTTCTTTGCAACTCATCGTTGTGTGAAAACATTTTGAAATTAATCACCCACAAAGAGTCCAGATTTATACAGCAACACTATACAACAGTCATCCTCCTGAGAAACAGTCGATCTTGTCACGGCTGTCTTAGAATATTCCACATATCAGAAACCTGAAGCAGTTCTTCCTCTGTAGCTTTTAAATAAGCAGCCAAATCAAACTTATATTACTTTCTTAATATTTAGGATTATGAATATGAAATGACAGCTTTTTGTAATCTGTTGAATATTTTTTTTGCAATCGCCCTCACTAACCTTCCATCATGATAATTTGGAGAGAGAACAGTCATTCAAATTCACTGCAGAACGCTGTCAAAAGCATTCTGCCATCTATTTACAGTGCAACTGTGTGAATGTGACACATTTAGCCTTCTGTCTCTGAACTGTGGATATCTAAACACATCCCACAATGCACGCTGACCAAAATGAAACCGAAAGCTTAACAGGTACTGAGATTTATGCCTGTGTGATGCAGTGACTTGATTGGAAAATCATGTCTAGCAAAAAAAAAAAAAAAAACTATTGAATGCCTAATTTTTTTATATACATTTTCAGGTAAACAAAAAAAGTAAAACTTGTGAATAACATGTGAATTTAGTGACCCTAACTGGTTGCAGTAGATAAACTGTCAGTGAAATTAATAAACAATCCTGACACTAACAGTTTATATGTGCTGAGAATTATTCAAAAATAAGGAAAAGAAAATAGTACACAAAGGATTGCACACTGATAATGTATTTTGCCCATAAGACTTTGATGTGGTTTTATAAGGAATATTAACCACATACTCATGATTTGATTTGATCTGACGATGCCCTAAAAATTTCCCTATTTTTGTTTCACTCGCTGCAGTTCTTTTCCAGAACAGCAGGAGTCACCTGCGAGAAAAACAAAGTGTTCCACAGCGTGACACTACACAGGCGCAACCAAGGGAATCAATAGCTGGCACTTCAGAGGTTTTTATTAGCGCTGCAGACCCCTGATGGCGTTCATGTGAGATACGTAAACGCCATCTCATCTATAAAGAATCTGAAATTAATTCTTTATAGATGAGATTTTCAGGTGGAAGACAACATTTTCTGGGTTAGTGGGCCCCTGTCCAGTGGTGAAAGTGGGCTTACGTGCGTGTGCAAAACAAATATTTACTTTTGTTTACGAGTTCAAGGGACGGGCCACATTTAAAGGTAAACTTAAATTACCCTTTTTGTGTGATCCGGCGTCTCATTGGCAGGGCACGGGGGAAGGGTAGAGGCTGTGGGCCCCTTGGACTGATATGATTTGGGAGAACTGCGTTGTGGCAGCTTTAAGGTTCCACTAAAAACAAACCAACCACAAATCCCCCGTTTTAGTTTCATATCGTTCCGTCCGCTGGGAGTGAGGATCATATGTTTCCCAACCCTGATTCTCAAGGCACATTGCCCTACAGTCGGCAATCTGAAGTTAAGAGCCTTACCCAGGGGCACCTTGATATGAAGGGGAGGAGGATGGAGCCAAACTCAACATTACAATACCAAGTTGTTTTCTAGCGGACAGTGTTAACAGAAAAATGTTCTCTTTTATCTGGATGACCCGATGTGACCTTTGGGAAGAAGAAAGGGATTGTAGCAAATAGCTTCGTTATTCTCACCAGCAAGAGCTGATCATCCATCAAAGATAGTTTTCTATATTTTCTAAAGGAAATTTTGCAATTCTTCCAATTGTCTCGAGGCAATGAGATCTTTTTGAGAAAGAGAATAATTTGAATCTGCTTATAAACAAAGTCACGGTATTCCAGAAGACATACGGTGCTCACTAGCAGCTTCACTTGGAAAATAAAATAATAAAAAAAAAATCATAGCACCCGCAAGTAAATATCACACTATTACATTCTTTTTCATCAGAGTCAATATTGTTTAGTATGTGTTTGTTGTGATGTTTTCCTTACAAAACATAACTAAAAAAAAACAAAACAAAAACATTAATTGTTGTCGAGTAAAAGAAAAAAATGAACATCTCGAAATGAACTTGTATACCAGTTTTCACTTCCCGTAAATAACTGAAAGGAGCAAATAGTGTAGAAATTCGGCTTCCTACAACCCAAATGTCCAAGGATGGAATCAGCAGCTCAAGACGAAATTATGTATAAAACAGGAAAGACAGTATTTCAGACAGTTAAAACACAAAATTTAGCAATAATTATCGATTGAAATGAAACACGTATATTGTGACATGTTTTTCAGTCAAGTTGTCCAGCTCTATATATGTCTTAGTTAAATAGCAAAATACCAGATATTCATTATCCACTTTAATGGTGACTGTTGTATTTGACTGTGTTCACCTCTGTTTGTGTTGCTTCTGTGTGTGTTGAGAGCAAATTATCCTTCACAGCAGCCTCAGTAAGTTGCTTAGGCTCCTCTTAGCACTGCTGAATTTTTTTTAATTCGTTTGCGCGCACAATTTTTTGCCAACAAAGCTCATTCTCACAAAACTCTTCTGAAAATCTTGCCAACATACACAAAACAGTGTCAAACAAAAACACGTCACGTTTAACGTGTTAGTATTTAATCTGATTTAGTTTATCAAACGACAACTTTGGCAAAATATCAAAGCTGCGTCTTAGCAGAAGTAGTTTGTGGTACCATCAGGCACGTGCAGAGGTGGGGGGGGTTTACTGGCCGAGTTTAAAATCAATCTCTGATTATTGGTTATTTGATGTGATGTATTTGTGAACAAACCCAATTCAAACACAAAGATTACACCATATTATAGACATTTTAACACAACAATCAAACAATCAAATCAAGATGATTCTTTAAACTTTTACAAAGTAAACTTTCTTATTAAACCCTAAATGTACAATTTTTTTTCTCAGCTGAATGCATTAAATAAAATTTAATAACATTGTCATTCTCTATAAATGAATGCTACAGGTTTAGATCTATGGTCTGTGTTACAATTAA
>CAEGAE010057125.1:0-27388 GCA_903067095.1 Girardinus metallicus
ATGGGAGAGTCTGACCACTGCGCAAAGCCTTCTCCAGCACATCCCAAAGATTCTCAATGGGGTTAAGGTCTGGACTCATTGTCATCTTGGAATATGCCCGTTCCATTTGGGAAGACAAAATCCATTGATGGAATAACCTGGTCATTCAGTATATTCAGGTGACCTCATTCTTTGGGCACACAATGTTGCTAGATCCAATAGGAGGCTTGTACCAATTTGCTTAGTTAAATCCAGGTGGCGACTTTTATTTTGGCCAGGCAGTGTATAATCACCTGGTGGCATTGTTATGTAGAGCTGTGTATCATCCACATAATTATGGTAATTTATCTTATTACTTGTGATAATCTGAGCTAGTGAGAGAATGCAGATATTTAATAAGAGGTGTCCCAATGTAGAACCTTGGGGTACCCCACATGTGTCTTCTCACAAGAGTTGCCTATTGACAAAGAAGTTTGTGTTCTTTAGATAAGACTTGACCAGTATTGGACCAGAGAGTACAACCCACCTTTCCAGTCAAGAATATGCACTGGTTCAATGGTGTTGAATGTTGTGCTGAGAACCAATACTGTGGTTCTTTCACGATCCATATTTATGCAGATGTCATTAAACACTTTCACAAGGGCAGTGCCAGTACTGTAGTGAGCACGGAAGCCAGACTGGTCGTTGTTAAGGAGACACTTAACCTTGCTGATGATTGGACGCATTTCATTTTGTTTGTTTGCGGACGATTGGGGATTAACCAGTAATTTTGCAATAGTGATTTGTCTTTTTTTTAACAGAAGTTTGATAACGGCTCATTTTAACACCTGAGGAAAAGCGCGGTAGAAGGATGAGCTTACTATTTGAATCGAGTCAGGCAAAGCTGTGGGTACGATATTGAGACAGCAGGAAGAGGAACTTAATTGATGTGAAATGTCTTCTAAACTTTGTTATTTTACTGGTTGGGCATAATATTCGAAGTTTTTGAGTTCAATTGAAAATCTTGTTCTTCTTGAAAGTTGACATTGACATACCCTCTAAATCCAAGCTTATTGAGTTCGACTTATTTGCAAAGAAAAATAGTTACGGTCTCTAAATGTGATCTGATCATTTAACCATGAATTCTAGATTGTTGCTTTATAAAAACAAAACAAACAAAAAAAATCTTTGACCTTGATATAATCTCACAAAATAAAGTATTTCTACTTTTACATTCTCGGAACGAGTTAAAGCCTCAACAGGCCGAGGTGTCGATTCTTAAACTGTTTAAGGGCTTGCTGACCCCACTGCTCGGTAGAACCTCATTAACTTTGTGTCGTCGTATTTTTCTTGAAAGCGGCGTCTCGCGTCTTCTGATTAGTCTGTTGATTACCACATCTGAGAAGGAATGACAGCCGCCGGAGCACTCAAGGTCAAGTCGACTTTCCCTGTCACCTCCTTAACGTGGCGTGAAACCAGTAATACATTCTGTTTAATGGAGTGACACAAGGGATCGCAGTGGACCCGACCGGATGGGTTTGATCGTGACCACTGAGCCAGAAAGTTGGCGCTGAGCAGCAGAAGGCGCACCGGGAGCCCTCTTCTATTTCAATGCCGTGCCCTGACAGTCAGCATTTTACTGACGGAGACCTAATAAGGCACGGCACGCGGTGACCCCGGTCCATGCCTGCTGACAGCCTGCGATGACCCGCCCACCCTTCCCCCTCCCACCACCCCCAACTACTGCAGACCTCTGCCTGCACCGCCCTGCTTGAGCTATCAGCCGGTCCCTTCATCACAGAGGCCCAAACGTCTCTCTACATTGGACCCAACTTTGACTATTATCTTAGAAAGCCACAGCTTCTGTCAGATCGACTTAGAGGGAAAGTCTGTCCAATCGAACAGCGGGGACGGCAGTGGTATGCTAGGAATGAGACCGGGCAGGCTGAGTTTGCCCCTCATCTGGAGTAATGTGAGGTGTAGGTTTACGTAACTGTCATTTTCTCCCGTATATCTTTTACGCCTCATATTTGTTAACATTAGAAACAGAAGTTGGCTAGCAGAATATTTTTAAAAGATCAATAAAAACTGGTATGGTTGAAGCATTTACACCCGACGCAATGAATCAGGATAAATTAAAACGACCTTGATAATTTCCATTTGCATGATTTATCGTTTATCTCTTTCTACCAAAAACTGAATGACAAAAGTCTTCACTCTGGTCTCAAATAACCACTTTTTTTTTTAAAGAAACATTTTGTCTACAGAGATTTCATAATTCATTTTATTTGTTGTTTCTGTTGTTTTTCTTGCTTATCTTGGATGTTTTAAATGTCTTCCAATTCCAGGTTTAAATGTTCATTAGAATTCAAAGTTTATTGACCTTTGAGAATGTGCTCTTGCATTATTTTGCCTTTACCATTATATAACTTGAAAATAGTCTCAAGTAATATAATGGCATTACTTATTATCGTTTATCGCAAAAACTTCTGGGACAATTTATCGTCCAATGAATTTTGTTATCGTTACAGGGCTACTTATACGTGTAATGTCCAGAATCGTTTTCAACCAACACTTGCTAAACTTATTCATGTTTAGAAAAGCTTGCATGATGCATGGCTAGCTGGATTTCAATTACAAATGAGCGCACAATTTGTTGATATTCCACTAATGTCAAAAAAAGCCCAATTTTGCAAATATGGTGTTTCCATTGAATATGAATCTCAATTAGAGTCACACGGATAAGTTCGTTCAGACGAAAGGTTTTTTAAAAAACATGCCATGTCGTCATCCTCTTCCACTTCCTGTTGTCTTCTTCGAGGTCTCCACCAGTAGTAACACTGATCATGTGACTTATGTGATTCAAAAAAAGTATTTTGCGAAATGCACCAAAATCCACCTCATTCTAGCACAAAAACTTTAGATAGAAAAACTTTTTTTTTTTTTTTTCAAAATTGCCATCTTTTTAAGCTAATTAGTTTGAATGCAATTTGTGGGCAATGGAGAGGCAACAAATACCATCTGTCCTAACTAACCGATACATTTATCAGTCCGTTTACACAAAACTGAAGAACGGTAGTTTCTTACCTTTCAACAGTGTTGTGTTGGTAATTTTACCTCTTCACTATTTTGTACCTTTTGAAAGTTGGATGTTAACACGTTTTCAATTTCCAATGGGCTTATTGCTCTGCACCAGTTTATTTTAGTAGAGGCAAGTGTGATTATGTGACTCTAATAACCAATATCTACCAGTGGCCAGTAATATGCGTTTATTTAATATTGAGCAAATGCCATAATCTATCATATTTCATCAATCTGCTGGTGCATACAGGGATCACATCCTATATAAACGGAAAAAGACTGAGAGCTTTTGAACTATTTATCACCATAAAAACTAATTCACAAAGGATTGAAGAACATGAGTGTGAATGTGTCCATTCTGCAGGCGTAGAATGGAAGCAGGAAGTTATGAAAAGCCAAAGAAAGACTACATTCTGACCTATATTTGTGTATGTAACTTGATTTTATTCCAAAGACATATCTTCAGAATCAGCGGACAAATTGGAGCCTGTTGGTGTCAGGAGTTTGTTTTACCTCTTGTGGAAATTTTTGTGGTTTTCCTTTTTTTTATGTGTGTGTGGATGTGTGTGTGTGTTATTCCAGCTCCTTTCTCAAGCATCTTTTCTCTGGATAACTCATTTAATTCAAGTCGTATTTTCCCTTCTTGAAGGTCTCTCACAAGAAGTCTTGACTGTGTTTTGGGCGGTGGCTCCAAAGGCAGAAAAAAACAACATTATTGTTACCTGATAGCATCTGTTTGGACAGCAGCAGAAACGCCAAGTGCGGTTGGTGCATGAAGGAGGTGTTTGGAGAGATTGGGACACATTTCAGACAAGTGCTAATGAATGTAAATAAAGACAACACAGCATGAGGAAACCTATCCTCTCCACAGAAGGCAACTGAATCCATCTTTTCTCAAATGCGCCTCACCTGCAACCACGCTCTTATCGCCCTGGTTTTATGAAAAAACGGAAAGCGGATATTTAGACGGAGAGGAACATGAAGGGAACTTTGTGATGCAAAGTGCAATATTTGAATCCGTCTTGTAGTCGGGTAACGACAGACTTCTCTGTGAACACGGCGTGGAGCTCGCCTGCTTTGTAACGTATGTATGTCTGTTTTCGGCGTAGTCCCATGAGGGAGCTTGTTGACTCGTGACTCCCGAGACAGGAAGAAGAAAACAAACGAAAGGTGAAAGAAGAGACTGTAGCTGCGCTTCCAATTACAAACGTGCGCAAAACTTTGCAGATATTCCGCCAATGTCGAAAAAAGACAGTTTCGCAGTTGCGGTGTTTCAGTAAGTAATTAAGTAAGAAACACGCGAATACGCTTGTTCACAAGATAAGTCATTAAAATAGATGCTGTGACATCACTCTGCGAGCACTTCCTGTTGTCTTCTTCTTCGTTTCCTGCCTCTAGTAATGGCCGGTTGTTGATCTGTTGATCACGTGACTTGTGATGCGAAAACTGTTTCCTATGCAGTTTTACGAAATACACTAATTCTGAAAAAGAGAAAAAAACCACCTCATCCTGGCACAGATTTTTTTCTTTTTTTTAAAATCAAAATAGGGATGTTTTCATTAAGCAAATTTATTTTTGGAATTCTATTTATCAATTATTTTTCAATGGAAATGCAGCAAGTTAAATATTAATTGCACAGTAAAATATGTTCGATGCAGCTTTTGTGCCATTATGGTTCTTGAGAGATAAAATATATAAATTGGAGAAAATGTTTTTACTTATTAGAAGGTAAAGTATACATTCACATTTTGAGTTGCATTTATGTTACTTCAACTACTGGGGAAGAATTATTCTTCCTTTTTCCGTAAAACTGTTTCATAAAACTAAAAATGTTTCCAGTTACCGCCGATATTCCACGTCTTTGGTAGAAAATCTTGTTTCTCATCACAGAAATGTGTTTTCTAGCATCCAAAGCTAGCATAAAAGGTTCCCAATCAGAGTTGCAAGTAGCAGAACGCTAAATCACATCTTGAGGTTGTCGTGTTATATTTTCAGAATCGCAGGGTGACTGTGACGAGGTGGGCAACTCCCCCCTTTGACCTCTGACCCCAGTTAACCCTTATTAGTCAGGCCCACACACAGCATGTGTGTGAGGCAGTGGTGTAACTTCAGGCCCTGGACATTCATTTCTCATAGCAAAAAGACATACTCCAACACACACCAATGATTTTTGGAGAAATGCCATTTTGAGGGGGTTTTTTTATCAGTGTTGCAAAAAATTTTTTGCAGCGCTGATAAAAAATGGAATGAACTGATAAATTACTTTATCAATTTATAAAGTGTCTACTGCAGGGGTGCTCCAGTCCAGTCCTCGAGAGCTACCATCCTGCAACTTTCAGATGCATCCCTGCTCCAGCAGACCTGAATAAAATGAATGGCTCGTTACCAGGCCCGTTTAGAGCTGATCCCGGTCTGTTGGAGTAAGGATACCTCTAAAAGTTGCAGGAACGGTAGCTCTCTAAGACTGTACTTGAGCACCCCTGGTGTACTGCAACCGAGCTGCTAAACAAGTGAGGTGTCGAGTTTTACTGAAATGCACTTTGGGTAGAAAAATGATCTCATTTGCTGTATCAATAGGATGCTTATTTATATTTGTCAAAGTACATAAAGAGAAAGTTGTGTACATGTAAGCCAAAGTGAAACAGAACTACTGTATATTTGAGAGTCGGATGGGTGGAAGTGTGCAAGAATTGTTTTAACAAAAAAAAAAGAAAAGAAAATTGTACTTCTATTTGGGATTAGTTTGTTTCTCTTGTTTAAGGATACATTACAGAAGGTTAGTTGGAAGCTTCATAAATTTAATCTCTTGTAGAGTTTCTCGCCTCGTACCAGACGTGCTCTAACGGGGATGTCATTTCTCATGGCCTCTTGGAAAACACAACATACAACCCTTGTCGTATGGGAAGACCACCTAGGGAGAGGGAGGCAGCCTTCACCGCTCAAAAAGTTCTCCATTCAGAGAAAAGGAAAATCAAAAACAAACATCGTGCTGTGATGCGACACAGACCGGGCCGGCACGCATAAACACGACTTATCTTATTTTGAAATTCCCTTCATATTTGAGTCCTTATCAGCTGCTAACTTGCATGGTTTACCTGTTTGGTATGACCGTCAAACAATGATGATCACAGTCAAAGTTTTTCTTTTTTTCCTGCATGTCCAGAAGTCCTTGTTGGGAGTGTCTGTAACAGATTGTGTTTTCTTCCATGACCTAAGATGTGTTTATCTATCATGTCTCATTCTATGATTTTCTTGGAAAACATTTCACCTCCGTGGGGATTTTAGTAAGCTCTTTTTTTTTTTTGCTGTTCTCTATTCTAATTTAGTTAGATGGAAATGTCCTGACTGCAGCTTCGGGTAGTGAAGAACCAATCTTGGTGTGAATGTTGGCCTCGTTGGAGCAGCTTAACTGTAAATGTACTTCAATCAATAGTATGTATCAATACAATTAATGTACTTCAATAGTCAACCGATCAATCATATTTTATTTGTGTGGCACCTTTCAGTAACAAGGCATTCCAAAGTGCTTTACATCATAAAAACACAAAAATACAAAGTCATAGTCAACAATTGAAACATTACATTTTGTCAAGTGACATTGTTACACATCATATTGATGATTCATTTTTCATTGACCGCGCTTAAATTAGATTCGATGCCTGTAGAAAATCTACAGTATTCAGCCTTAAAAACAATATAACAACATACGCTTAGGGTGTTTTCACACCTGGAAGCGGACTAAGCAGGGATGGTGTGAATGCACCCTTTTTAATAATCTGTTACTCTGAATTTTCTTTCTCTGCCGTTGGGCCTAGGAGAGTTGTTAAAAATTCACACTTTTTGGCGCATCCCTGAAAAAAAATCTCATGAAATTCTATATGTCAAACTAGCCTCAGCTCCTTAAACATAACACCGCAGACACAAACACACGCATACACACACACACACACTGCCAAATGTAGCAATTTATATATCAGCTACCACAGTACTGACGTTGCAGTTTTCTCTCACACTTTGGCTTAGTCAGTTGCTCTTGTCTGGACATAAGACACTTTGCAGGGTCCAATTGTCTAACTTTTGGTGACAGTTTGAAGGTAGGAGCAAAGCTGAAAGCGGAAGTGGAAAAACAGCAGTTTTGCCCACCTGTCAGGCATGGCGGATACTTTTCGACTTGACGCTTTGAAGCTGAAGTTGAATGTAGAAACAAACTGAAGCTACAGGATTTCTTCAACTCCTTTAGTCAGTTTATTTTCTAACTACTTGTTGGATATTGTTCATTTCCAGACGACTCAGAAAGACTTGGATGTTTTTTTTTTAGCTGGAACAACTATAGAAAAATGACAATTTTTTTGCAATCTGTTCCCTACTCCAAATATTATTATTTGTAATATTGCAAAACAGTCAATTTATTCAAAAACTGTCTAAAGTTATATAAGGAGAAACAAATAATTTGTTGCAGCTTTAAAGAGATACCAGGTATCTTGCTGTCTATAAACTAGAGGTGGGCGATATGAAATTTTATTGCGATATTTCGTTCTATCGTGATAATGCTGAAAATTATGATTAAAAAAACTATTTTTTCGGTAACTGTGTGGCTGCATGCATGCCACAAATATTGTTCTTGAAAAACATTAGCATTTGAAACAGGCTTCCTTCAGGACACCACTTACTTAAAGAAAAGTGATTTATTTCACTAACCTCATTCAATAATTTTTTGAATTTACTGATATTTAAACAAACAGAACATGGTAAAAAAGAAAAAACAGAAAATACTGTCAGTTTTGTTTTTATCGATCAATTGAAAATTATTGAGACGACAAATCTAAATTCTTATCACGATATGAAAATGTTCACGATAAATGATAAAGGATACGACAAATGCCGGCGCCGGCTGTAATCCTGACCCTGCATCTCGTTTTGTCAAGCGTATAAGTGGACAGTAGTAATTTGAGCCAATGCGGACGGACAATAAAACATCGACCGGTTATTATGAACAGAAAAAAAAAAATGATCAAGAGAATGTTGTAGAAAAACCTGCAAGACCGTAACAGATTGTTTCTCTGTCTTGTGCTTAAAGCCGTGTGTTTCAGCTGGCTAAATGTGACCAATTATAATCACAATACGCTGCAAAACAAAAGTGTCTGTTTGACATTGCCCCCCCCAAAAAAAAACACACACAATCAGAACCACTAATACTAATATTTGCTCGCCGACTTCATGTTTTATTCATGGGACAGCTGTGCCCCTTGGAATCAGGCCGAAGCTTTACAGCCCAAGCAAGAATTGTTCAATTAAATTCTGTGAGATGGACGGCCAAAATGTTTGTTCTGTTTGCTTACTTTTTATTACAGCAGCCAAACAACGAATCCCACGACCATGAATAACTAATCTTCCAATACTCCATCACCTCTACTGCCAATCAACTAATAGACTGTGGGGTGGGGAGGCTGTTTGCTTTCCTGAACTGAAATATTTATACCAGCTAGCCTTGTGAGATGCAAAAATGTTGACTGGGGCACCCGCTGGTACCAGAAGCAAGGCCAGAGCTTGACTAGGGCTAGACAAGGTGAGCCTAAATAAATAATACCTTTAAAGGCTTAGAGTTGGACGAGAAAAAAAAAAAAAAGAAATGCACTGGTTCAAGTGAAACCTTGTCCACCTTTGGTGCAAAGAAATCTCCTACAAGCGTAAACAGCTAAAACCTCTACATATTTCAACATACACATGGTGTAATGATATGTGATTGCTGCCTGAAAACGTGACAGAAGATGAAAAGAGGAACGTTGCAGGCTAAAACAACACGCTGGCAGGATGGACGCTTGTTTCCTCAGCGGTGTGGATGGAGCACGTGGCCGACTGTGGAGGTCTTCATTTCACGTAAAAGCGAGGGCTCTTGGGGGAGAAAAACAGTTTGTTTTTAAAGCATTTCGCGGCGTATCTGTTTGGACTGGAAATCTGGGACATCAGTGACATATCGTGACTTCTGACACGGTTCCACTTTAGCCTGCAGTCCCTTCCTGGTGCAGTAACCACAACAAAAGATCTGTTTGTCTTCTACTGTATCGTCGTGTCCTTTCTCTGTTTTGACGTATTTACAAGCTTTAATGGTTACCAGTGAGTGAGAACGATAAACGATGTGAAAGAACAGCTCTGCGTCAGTTCGCTCCTTTCATCAGTTCCTACTCCCGTTTCATTACTGTTCTGCTCCTACCTACTTAGACAAACCTTTTAGAACCTAAGCACTTAATGCTGAGGTATACAACTTTTACAAAGGATTTGATTTTTACATATTTGATAAAACTGTCCTTGTGTCACGACAGTATTATTTAAGACAGGTAAACTGAGAAAATATACATTTTTTCCACCTATTCCCCGAGCTCCTATTGCCATATGAAAAAAATGTGCCAGTCTCGACCAAAAACAACCAATCAGAGCCAAGAGGAGGGTCTTAGCGCTGTCGATCATCCTCCTGTGCTCGCTACTAATGTGCTAATGACAGAGACATTTTCTTTTGCATAAAGCAACCTTTTTTAAGACTATCAGATAATATTAAACAAACTGATGTTTATTTACAGCAATACTTACATATTTTGCTGGTTTCTTAGCTTTCTACACCCATTTTCACATCCCTGTTCAATATCTTCAATACAAATTCCCTGTAGCATCTCACTTTGTGACATAACTTAGTTTAGGGACTTGTTTTTTATGTATTTACTTGTGTATGTGGAGCACTCTGGTCGTTTCCAACATCTGGTGTGGATTTCATGTCAATAGAAATATATTTAAGAGACCAAAAAAAAATAAATAAAAAAGTCCCATTGTGCGTTTTGACTTTGAATCAACACAGAGCTAATTTGTGAAAAACCATAAAAAAAGCAAATCTTTTTTTTTTTTTTTTTTTAAAAGAGAAGTTCCTTGTAAATATGCACTGCCTATTTGTAAAGGATTATTCTCCCTCCATTAAATCTCAACCTAAACTTCCCCTAAGCCAGAGAAATTGGCTCTTTGTTGACTCTTTTTTTTTTTTTTTTGTCATTAAATTCCCTTCACCCTGAACATCATTTCCACCTAAAAGCAGTGTATATTAGAAAGACAGAAGAAAAAAAAAAAATCAATTACACCTTGCACTTCTGTGTCCACGTTGGGCCTTTTCAGCATTAGAACCTAATTAAATTAAGCTCAAAGGGGATCGGGACTGGAAGCGCAACCAGGGCACCAGATGATTAGCGCATCGATTTATTAAAATTGGACAGCCAGCCAGGCAAGACAAGACCCCCTTTTTTCTTTTCCCCCCGCCGGGGTCTTGTTTACTGCAGGCCGAGACAGTTAGAACCGTTCTCCTTCTCCACTCGTGCCACTGCACGGAGGAGTTAATTAGTTGTGAATGAGCAAGCGTTTCAGAAATATAGCTAGAGCCGGCTATAACAGGCAGTGCTTTGTCCACCGTGGCGCAGCAGTAATGAACGGCCAACAAATTAAACTGCGGCGCTTGCGTGCTCGTCCTTATTCTGGCAACAAAAGGAGAAATGTAGCATTTTGTCAAACCTGAAATGGAAGAACATGGGAAAAAAAGAAGAAGCTTAATGATTTGGATTGAAACTGGGCCATGTTGGTGTTAACGAAAGCAAAACTGAAATAAGCGTTATGAATTTAGCAAAGCGTTACACACACACGCGCACCCACGCAAAAATATTCACACTCTTTGTTTTGAAGTGCTGTGCCACACTTCCATGGATTTTACCTTCATTTTATTTAGTAGGTCAATATAAAGTAGTGCATATTTGTGATGTAAAGTGCAAAAAATGCAAAGTTTTGACAAATGAATCTGAAAATGTTGTGGATTTTTCTTCAAGTTCTCTGGCTCTGACTGTATGTTAAGGGTCATAGGTCAAATCCACGGGTCACTTTACAGATGTGTATGTAAACATTTTAAAAATTGCGTTTCATTTCTTTTTTTTTTTTTTTTTTCCCTAATTCACAGTTATGTGCAAAATTTTGTTGGTGTGCAGCACACAATCCAAACAACATTCAGATTAAATACGCAAAGCAAGCAAGGTAATTGTAGTTAACTAAAACTACCAAAATAAGGAAAACTGAGATTGAGGAAACGTTAACTGACATAAATAAAGACTAGGGATGCTCCGATCAGGTCTACTGCTGCCAATTCCAATACCGATCAAAATCTGTCGATCTCTGTGCCGATCACCTGGATTGACTGTTAATTTTTCGCTTTAGATAGAAAAGATACTAAGTGATCTGGCAAAATTAATAATTATCTATCAATAAATCCACCTAATCTAGACATAAATCTAGCAAAATACTTGTGGGCACAATACGACAGCTATTCAGTCAAAAGGACAACTGAAAAACCTGCAATCAGTAAAATAATATTTAACAGTAAGGCTCTCAGTTCCATAAATTATTAGTCAAATAAATCTGCCTATACCAAATAATCTCAAGTAATAAAGGAGACGTTCATTCAAAGTCAAACGCAGGCTGCATTAAAATGAACACTCTGACCGAGTGGAGTAATTCTGCAGAACACAGGAGGAGGCAGAGGAGATCGATTATTTTTCAGAGATTATCTGTCTTGTGTTAGGACAGCGAAAGTTTTAATACATATCTAAAATCTTTTCTTTTTTTAAGCTACGTGCTGCAGCGTTAAGCAGAGGTTCGGTGTGAGAGTCACTGCTGGGTGGAGGTTGAGCGGCGCTCCATCTGTGAAATAAATACTACCAGTAGCGCGTATCTACTGTAGCGCAGCGAGAGCAGAACCAGCGTCTTACTCTGCCAGCAGCTGGATGACATTAATTATTTTTCGGTTTACTTGTTTAGCTTTCTGACCGTCATGCTAATCCGGGTGAGTGTCGGTAGCTGTGCGCTGCTTTACCTGCTCTCCTGCTGCTCCGGATGTCCTTTTTTTTTTCCTGCGTTGAGCCTCGATGTAGCCAAACTTCGTCAAGTGCTTGTTTTCTAAATGCCATATTATAATCGTTGTGTTGATGCATTTTGACGTGCTTCACCCCCGAGGTCATTTTCTGCCCGCAACACGCAAACTTCCCCGTTCACTCTCAAAGCGTTAAAGTTCCACACGACAAGATTTGTTACCGCGCGCAGTGTGAAGGAAAGAGGAGATCATCTGCACACACAGGCTGCGAAAGGAGATAAATTTGATCGTTTTGGTGATCGGCAACAAGAGACTGTGATCGGCGATCACCGATCATAAACTTTTTCACAAAAATCGTCCGATTATGATCGGTGGCCGATTGATCGGCACACCTCTAATAAAGACAATTTATGGGTACAAACTAAAAAAAAAAACATATTGTGCGTTTATAAAACTAACTTAAACATAGATTTAATATCTTTTGTTTTTGTGTTTATGAATCTATTAGCCTTTCAAACTTATGCGAAACAGATTTTTTGTTCTTTTCTTCACACAAGCAGTTTACTTCAGCGGAGACGCTCATGTTAGATCCCAAAATGGCAACAGCAAAAACTGCAGTCAGTTGGATGTTCAAAATTAACTGAATACATTTTTTGAATATGGTATATTCTGTTGGTTAATCATTATCCTATGATACTTGGATCTTTTTGAATTCTGTACCTAGAAATTTACCAAAGTGTGTGTGTGGGGGGGAAATACTTCCATAACTAATAAATCCTAAGCTAAAACTTAACAGTGTTTTACTAATAACTACTACAAACTAGTAAACCCACTCTAAAAACTAATTCAAACTAACCGAATTAGACCAACAAAAAGTCACAACGAAATAAAGCTAAACTGTAAAGAAAGAACTCAAAACTATTCTAAGGCTGTGGATGCTTTTGTAAGTCACAGTAAGGGCAGCGCTCGTATGAATGGACCCCGCTGGAACCTAGTGATACAGTAGTGAGCCACGGTGACCTGGACCAGGGAAACGTGAGCAAACGGCAGATTCACGGTCCAGCGAGTTCTAATCCTCTGAGCCGGGCCTCCTGAAGGACTGCCTCTGCCGTCGGCCATCAGGATATCCTGGCTGGCACTCGCACACTTTGTCAGCAACTCTGTCACCTTCAGACAAAAATATGCTCTTCGCTACAGAGTGGAACCACGGGCTAAGCTGGAAAAGTAAGACTTTGTGCACATGCTGACAGATTTACAGAACTAGGCTACCATCCTCACAAATACAGAGACCAGGAGCTTCTTGACTGCTTATTACTCAATAAATTGTGGGGCACAGATTTTTGTTGTGGGGGAGGAGATAAGTATAAAACCGAGGAAGCTAAAATACTAATACAAACTCGCCAGAGAAATGCTTACAAACAAGCAGTACGGATACCTCATCTTACAAAAACATTTCTTATATTGTTAAATAATTCTATATTTAACTAATGATAGCTTGCATAGTCTTTGATGGATTTGTTGGAGCTATGATGAATCTTGTGGAAATAATTGTCATTAATTTTATCTTCAGTGAACAAAATGTGTTTCACTAAGGTGAACCAAAGCCATTGCTTTCACACAATGACTTTAAAACGATCACGCAGTGACATTTTAACATCAAACTAATTGTTATTTGGTCGAGGCTCACCGAAGGTCAGGCCTTTGCTTAGTTCCAAAATGGCCGCCTCTGAAATGAATGCAGCCACTTCCAGTCTCAAAACCAACAATCGGGCACTAACACACTTGTTGACCCAATGTTTAGTTAAAACTACCCACCCTCTCAAAAACCCAGCAACAGTATTATGTGTGGACGATGGCTCATATTTCCGAAAAGTGTTGTAATCTTTAGAAACACGGCCGGATCCTCCGTGTCACTGACTGTAACCGCTGACATCTCCTTAATGTTATCACTTTTACCTCCCCAGCTATTTTTTGTACCTCTGGAAGGTCTTCAGTCTGTAGTCCACTCGCCTTAGCTCCACACTCTGCTGGGCAAACAGGACCAAGCGAAAGGAGCAGTGCTTACGGTAACTAAAATCCCTCTTTGCATACCTCCATAATGGGCCCATCATTGCGTGTTTTATCGTATAATGAGGCAGTAAGTGGAAAATAGCACGGCGCCGAGCACCATTACCCCAAGATTCCTTAAATGTCCACAATTAATGCACGAGAGTGGATATTTTACATTTTGAGGAGTGAGGGGAACAGTCATTTGCTAATGCATTAGCCAAAGGGGCTTTTCTGGCATTTCTCTTCAAAGACTCACACACACACAAAAGCAGAAAAATAGGAAAAATAAAGGTGGAGAAAACATTTACTTCTCCACAAACTGCAGGTTTCTTTCAACTTGACATTGTCTTTGAGGGGTTTTTAAGATGCCGCCTCACGGGGATGATTTATTCTCCTCTAAAGTCATCTAAAGTCAAAAATAAACGGGTTCGGTGGCTGCCTCTGTCACTGCTAAATAAACACAGATCTGCCTGCAATTAGAGACCCGCTTTCCTCCATTTGTGTTCGGCGGGCAGGAACTGCAGCTTGGCACGGCCCATTTCGTATGTGTTTCGATTCAGAATAAATACAGGCGCGTTTGCGCCTGATTTAAACTTCCCAGATCCCACACTTTCCACGTTGTTGGCTCATGCCGACGGAGGGCTTTGTCTCGAGGAAAACACAAACTGGGTGTTGAGCTGGAAAAACAGATGCAATTATATGGTGAGCCCAAAGCTGTGTGAAACTTGGCTGTGATCAGTATTTCCACTCATTTTAGACTAAAGAAGTAGACCTGACACTCGCCATGCGCCCTCCTCACTGTCTGTGAGTTGAAATGGCGGTGCACGTCGTGAGCATGGCAATCAGCAAAGAAAACAAAACCTGGGCTTTCTCTAATGTCAGCGATGTATAAACCAGATCTGGGCCTCAGGTATGCAGTATCCAGACAGAAGAGAGACAGGCATAATAGTATTTATGTAAGCCTTAATACTGCAAAAACACAAGGCAGTAAAATGGCGTAAAATGATTTGCAAATATAAAACTTTGTGAAAGATCAACACAAAGACCCTCGGTGAAAGTATAAGAAACTGTATTGTACATGTAGTCAGCCTTCAATATTTTGCTCTGACATGTTTAAATAAAACCAATGCAGTCACTTGCTGTCAGAAGTCATCTAATTAGATCTAAATGACCTAAATTTAGTTCTAAATTTAGTTGCTCCATCTGTTGTGTAATTTAAGCTCAGTTTATGTTCAGCCGGTGTGCGGAGGAGTCTGAGGATAACAGTGATCAAACCGCAATTGTGAAGGCCATCGAGCACAGCACACAGGTCGGGGCTTTGACATTGTGGAAAAGCTTGTAGCAGAGTTCGGTTATCTCAAAGACACTGTTCAATCAATCAACCAAAAATTTAAGAAGCAAGGCACAGCTGGGACAGTATGGTAAGTGATGGTACAGTATGGTATGGTGTGGTGTGATGTACTATGGTAAGACTTCTTTCCTGCAACTCGTCTAAAGTGAGCAGTGGAGTGAAACACTAAGAGTTGTCATGTCAACAGATTCTCTCACCTGACGTGTGGATGTCTGCATCTCCTCTAGAATTACAATAGGTCTCTTGGCTGCTTCTCTGATGAATGCCGTCCTTGCTGGGCCCATCATTTATGTCATACCATACCATTGCACACCATACCATATCATATCATGTATCATACCATACCGTACCATTACCATACTGTACCGTAGCATACTGTTGCCATGCTAAACTGTACCATACTATACCATACCATACCATAGCATAACATAACAACAACATACCGTACTGTACCCTACTGTCAAGCCTAAAATAGTACAGTTTAGATCAAAACATGTTCATGCAAAACATTTAGTTCTAAAGGTTTTGCATGAAAAACTAATTCTACCAAGTATTTACTCAAGGGGGCAAAAATACAAATGCATTCTATACTTTTCAGATTTTTATTTGTAAAAAGTGTTGCAAAACAGCTGTCATTTTCCTGCTATGACTAGTTTGTAGATGTAAAATCCCAATAAAATACAAAAGTTTGTAGGGACAAGCATGACAAATTGAGAATAGGATGTAGTTTAACATCTTTGCCAGAGACTGTAGTAAAAGTTCTCAAACTACAAAAAATAAGCATTATGAGGCAGGCTCAGCCTCTCCTCTTTCAACAGCACCATGGTGATTTATTAAAAAAAAAGAAGATTAATCTTTAGTTAGTACACTATGAGGCCACAGGTTCCAGGTGGGACGCAGTCATTATTCATAACCGACCTGCAGTCTAGACGATATTGTATTGAGGGAGAGAAAACAATTATGGGTGGATTTCAGACAGCTGGGACCTGGACTGGAGGAACAGAGGATGCAACTTGATCTCCTGAAGGAAATACTCACCCCAAAGGACCTCGAAAGTGGACGGGACGTGAAACAAAAGTACACTGTCTAAAAATAATAATAAAAAAACGACCATAAAAATAATATTTCTGTAAAAGAACCCAACATTGTCATTCTCTGCAGAGTTAACGGAAAGTGTAGTATCATCCAGTAAATTTGGTAACAATAAATTAATAGAAAATGTGTTTAAATTTGCACATTGCTTACTGCAATGTGCAAATTTAGTGACCTAAAATCCAGGGAAGGTGTGAGAGAATGCACCAATCAAGTCTCACTTGTTATCCCTCTTGGGGATCCAACCAATCGGCTCCAAAGTAAATAAATGCCCTTCCTGGATTGCATCAAGAACTACTGAAGGAAACGACTCAAAAGCCTCTGAAGTGCAACTTCCTTCTTTGCAAAATGTAAACAAAAACAGAGTGGTGTCAGATTTTAGCGGTTGTAGGATTTGTCTCTTGTCTGTTAAAAAAGACCACAATCCATTTTGTGCTAGACTCTCGCAATTTTCTTGGTTTTATTTACCCAGAATGCCCTGCTCTATAGTTCGCTTCCTGCTTTTGGAGGGGTCTCTGGTTCACCTAGCGTTCACAATGGCAGTCTAGTGCGATTTTTAGGTGGACCAGATTTCTTGTTTTTGGTTCTCATCAGAGTTTGATTGCCCATTCACACTGTGCCAATCCTATCGGACTTTCTAGACAAACGAACTAGAGTTTGATTAAAGCAGACTAAACAGGGCTGGATGCACCAATAGTCTATGTAGACTTCTTTATAATTGTAAAGTTTTTAAGAATCCCAAACAAAAATCCTGTTTCTTGTTATGCTAGAATTCGCCAGACAGAACTTCTATTGGTTTTACTGACTATCCAAAAAAAAGAAATGTTACAATGATTCAACATATTCTCATAACTTCATAACCATGCATTCACACACTCAAGCCAAAGCTGAATGCAAAATCACTAATCTAGTGTTAATTGTTTTTAAATTGTTACAAAACCAGAGTACCCAGGAGCAAAAACCGAATTCCCAACAAGAAACAAACTGTAGCATTTATACAGACGAAAACTATTCAAATGTAAGTTAAGTTGCCAAAGAACGCTGAGATTTCCTCTGTGTGCAGAGTCAAAAAACAAAGCAAAAGAATGCTATGAAATTACATTTTATTAATTTTCAAAAAGTGGTGCATGTAACGACAAATATTTCACATACTGTTGTCAGACTGGGTTGACGATTTCGTGTCGTACACGTGAAAGTTCTGCAGTGCGTGCTGAGAAACACTCTGCCCTTTGTTGCAGCTTCCAGCTTCCCATCCGAGGACCGTCTCTCTGTAACAACGTGAGCAGCAGACAATTCACAAATCATCAGGTCATATTTCACCGTAAGCACCTGTCCCACGCCGTTCCTCCAGACTGTGGCGGGAGGAGTGAGGGGGCGGGAAAAAAACTAGTGTGTGTGCGTGTACATGTTCGTTATCTAGGGATTTTTGACGAAAATAAGTCAAAAACAGTGTGCTTGGACTCAAAAAATAAATAAAAAATCAAATCACGAATACCTTGGAGAAAAGGTGGTGAAGCTTACACCTTATACGTCTGAATTATAGTCTGAAGTTTGAACCATTGGCTTAAATCCAAACATGGAGAGGCAGCATTTGGCTTCTATGCAACAAAAATCCAGAAAACTGCACAACAGCCAAAACAGAAAATGTCTTTAAATCAAGGCTAAAAAGCCTCAACAGTTTTTTATTTTTTATTTTTTATGAGAAGCAGTGAGAGGGAGCAATAAAAAAATGATTAAAGTGAAATATTCCATGGTTGGCACTTTATTTATTTTTTTTGTCGTGGTCAAAATTGAATTTGTTGATGTGGAGATGAACACAGCGTCCGGTCCGTACGGTACAGAGGACGTTTCAGGACTTCTCTCGTTTTACAGGTTCCTTAAAAACACGAGCGCACTCGGGAGCCACCTTCCAGACCTAATTAATCGTTGACTAGCCCTGCGGCTCCATGCACTTCAAACCCGATGTCCAATTTTGGGATGTACTACTCAGGACCGTTTCCCTCACATTGCTCGCTTAACTTAAGCTCCTCAATTATTTAGGCTGGGATCAATACTCAACACACTCCCACGAGGGGAAAAAGAAAAAAACTAGAGCGAGAAGCAAGTTTAGACCAGAATATGGATTATGGATTTGTATCAATATATGTGTGTCCGCTCAACCGTGAAATCTGTGGAAAACAGTGAAATCCAGCTAAGTGGGGAAAGCTTTTTTTTTTTCCATTTAACTTCTTGTTTCTGCTGTTTTTTTTGTTTTTTTTTCTCCTATGTTCTCTGCCAATTATGACACAATCCCCTTTGGTCTGTCAGAAAGTGGCCTCTCATTAGCCTGTCTCCACTTCGCTCCACCGGCTTAATGAACAGCGCCTCCGCTACCAAAGTTTACCTCCAACTTTAACAACAAGGTTATTCCCAGCAGAAGAAACGGAGAAGTGATCCATCAGCTGTCTCTCTAACAAGAAGGAGAGGACACAGACAGAACTTCCTTTGCTGTGGAATTGATGATTTCTAGTGGTTTATTACAGCTTAGCACCCCCTAGTGTTGTTTGGAGAAATACTCGCCTTCTGCTTTCATTTTTTTGCTCGACGAAATCGGTTGCAATCAGGGTTTCCCGTCTGAAAATGTGCTTTAATTAAAGCACATTGTTGGAGGTAATGGGTAGATGATTACATCAGCAGCAGTTCAGAGTTAGGCGTCGTGTCTAGAGCCCTGTAAAGAATTACAACACGAAGTGGTACATAACGGTGAAAAGATGAGAATGGCGCATGTTTATTTTATGTTTTTTTTTAAATAAGTAAAATTCAGAGAAGCAAGACAAAGTGAACATTGTAACTCTGGATGAGCTGCAGATGTGTGAAAATCATTTCGTTCTCTCTGACTTTCTTTCTTTTGTTCCTTCTGTCTGTTTGTGTCTTTCTTTTGTTCTTTTTGTGTCACTTTCTTTATTTCTGGTTTCTGTCAATTTCCCCCCTGGGAAACTAACAAAGTTCTTCTTCTTTGTTCACGCTTTAAATTCAAGTAAAAGTATCGGCAGAATCCGTCATTTTGGTACCGTTAATTTGAGCATAATTAACTGCCGGCAACAATATGGTATTTTTCAATAGATTTTACAACTATGATTTTTACAACAAATTTGATAAATGTAATTTTTGAGTTCTGGTAATTTATTGTATTTTCTGTGGTGGTGTAATATTTTTGGATTTTATAGTATTTTACTTTTTTTTTTTAACCATAAATTCTATGGATTACATTTCTTACAGTGCAGCTTTGGGATTCTGGCTCATGTTGCAAAAAAGTTTTGAAGCCCCAGAAAAGGAGATTTACCTGTAGTTAAGTTCTTCCAAATCACTTTCCAGCAGGACAGTAACAGTCGTTTAAAATGTCCCAGTCAACGTCCGAATCTAAATTCTATTGGTAATCCTTGCCACCGTTTAGAACTCAACATCTAATCTGGCTGAGTTAGAGCTAGTTTGCAATAGAAAGGGTAAAAATGTCAATCTCTAGATGTGTAAAGACATTACTTCATGTCTGTCTCAGATGTTAAACTAATGAGAAGCATAAAACCTTTTTTTTTTTTTTTTTCACCCATAAACAAAATTTCAAGGATATTTATTTCAACCAACTTCATATTTTAGAGTAAGACATTCAGAAAAATGTCTTATTTGTAAACCAAATAAGACATTTTTCTCTGTCTTTGCATTGCGTGGGTGTGTGTGTGTGGTTCACATTTTTCTTCGCCAGTCAGAGAAGTGTCCCTCCCTTTCTGGCAGTGTGCGGCTGCACCGCGGCCCCGCTCTCCAGTGAAGCCAAGGCTAGAATTAGAGATGACCGTGGAGCTTACCATGAGCTCCTCGCTCTGTTTGGATTGGCAGATGAACAGCAGCTTCGCTCCAGTCTTGTTTACAAAGCGTCCCTGTGCATTTTTGTGGGAACTCCGCCTGTGGAGCTCATGTAAACAAGAGCCCTGAGAGGCCCATCGCCGCCGCCTTCATTCTCCGCGCTTGTCATCAGTCCAGTGATGTGATGTTCTGGTTCAAAATTAGAGGAGGAACTCTCTTGGAATTGAACATCTCTGTTACTCCCAGAATTCCACCTCCCCCCCTTTTTCCTTTTTTTTTTTTTTTTTTTTTCGTGTGTGGTTTTTTTACGTAAAGCGATGATAAAAAGTTATTGTAAGTAAGCAATTGTCTTACCTGTAAACCGTTACCGTTCTTGCCGTCTTCGTTTAGTGTAAATCCAGATTACGTTCTGGAGCTAACAACTGGCCCGAGGAAGGCCCACACCAAATACCTTCACTGTCTTGAAACAAGTCACAAAGGTCTCAGTAGGGTTTACGAATAGTGTTTATTAACCTTTGAACATTCCGTTTTTATTCTCCATTAATCTGAAACAAACTTCCAGAAAACTGCAAGACTGCAGAAACATTGATTTCCATTAAATCAAGGCTAGAAACCCACCTGTGTAGAGTTGCCTTTGATTCATAATAATTGGAACATTGATCAATGCATTTGATGTTTGATTGCTTGATGATTTTGACAATTGGTTACTATATTATATTTGTCTGCTGTAAAGCACTTTGATCTGCCTTGTTGCTGAAATGTGCCATACAGAGCAAAAGCAAACACATTTTTGCACTAAGGTAAACAGTATTTTTACAGATTTTGTTTTTTTTTTCACACAGCTTTATTTTTTTGGATTCTGTAATTTTTCTAACCAGGATTTCTTTATATGTATTGTACTCAGTAACTGGTGCTAATTTAGCATTTTTATCTTGATTTTTAGCCCAAATTTAGCTCCTGCTAGCAAATTTTTCTCTGGTGTCCTTGGGGACTTTCGGAGACTCATATCATTTGTGTTTAATGTATTTACTCTTCTCTGCAAAGATGGTTTTGTGAGCTCTTTCCCCAAACACTCACAGGCAGAAAGGGGAGATAGAAACTGGGAGATTGAAAACAACAACAAAAAAACAAAAGTTCTACGCATATTTAGTTGCTTTTGGGTTTTTTAAATAACTTTCTGCCTCCTATCACATTATTTATCCCTCCTGTAATTGGTTACAATTACAGATACCTTACAAATGATTCAACTGATCCCATAGGATGAAGTCTCCAAGATACTTTTAGGACAATCAGTGGCTACTTTTTTTTTATTTAAGATGAGCTAGCCTCATCTTTGTGTTAGCCTCAAAAAGACCTGAGTCTTTTTGAGGCTAAAGTGCAAAGATGAAAGTGGTTTTAAGGTTCATTAATTAGTGCTAGCATGAACCGCTACTGTGTTTTTAAGGACGGAGTTGTTTTAAGTTGGAAAAAGGTTGTTTGTGTCTTGGCCTTTCTATCAGCCTCTAGACTAGCTTATCTGGTAAACTCAAATATAGTAACCAGTTGTCGCCAACATGTTTTTCTCCCGCAGAAAAGAAGCTAAAGGCTTATTCACCTTATTCCTGGCGATATTACTGTAGAATTGATGACAGTTTTAACAGCTAATTTTAACAGCTTTTTTTCTTTTTTAGCTGTTTTGATAGTTAAACTCGTACATACACGTTTTTATGAAACTCTGAACGTTTTGCTCACTGCAGCAACTTTAGGCTCACCAACGCAAACGGACACAGTATAATTTCTGTTATCACTGTTTTTTGGTTTTTTTATGGCACCTGAATTTGTTTCTGTTTTTCTTGTCACGTTTGACAGTAAAAAGCCGATGGAGGAAAGGAGACATTCTGCAAAGGGATTAACAGTACTGTTGAGAACAGATCAGGTTTAATGTTTGGTTTATTAAAAACAACTGGTAATGTAGGATGGGGAATAACTCATCAGCACATATGGAAAATGCAGAATTCAGTTAGATTTTTTATTTTTTATTTACCTCCGTTTTTAGTTCAGAGCAATGGAACTAGCAAAGTTCTGATTGTAGAAACCCATTTTAGAGAGTAAAAGTTGTTGTTTCAAAATGCTTTTATCCATATTTGCTCTGCAAGTGAGCATTTCTTCACAAGTGAGAAGAAGTCTAACTCAATAAATGCATTAAATACTGTAGTAATAAGGTGGATAACTTGCTAAAACCACCTAATCAAAATCCTGAACTGTCCCTTTAAGAGTATTCGTAACAGAGAAGCGACTCACAGCGGTGACTCCTTCACACTGGGTGTAGGATGACATGTATGTTTGTCATGATGAGGTGGCCCATACCAAGTTTGCCAACTGTACCCCGCCTGTTGTACATTATTTTTGTTCCAAAAACAGAAACAAAGAAGGACATTTAGCAGGTTTAAGGAAGCTAACTGCCTCATAGTTTTTACTTCCAGACAAAATACCAAAAGCAAGATCATAAGGAGAATGATTAAAGGAAAAACCCAAAATGAAAAATAATAACAGAGCAACAGTTTAAAATAGAGCACGTTAAAATACACGGCAAGGGAAATCCTATCCCAGAAAGAGGATCAGACATGTAATTTGAAAAAAAAGAGAGAGCTAAATGACATGTAGGGAGTAATTATAGAGCTGGAATAGACAGAATGAACTGAAATAATAACGTACCACCTTGGCTTGTCACGAGTGGTTCTGTGGACCAAAGAAAAGGAGCCTTGGGTTTAAAAAAGACAAGAGTTTCTCTGTGGCCTTACGGGAAACAAGGGTTTTCTTTTTAACGCCGTCCCATGAAAACACTGAATCGGTCGTCCTTTACTAGAGTTTGGCCATTTAAGAATCACTTTCCATAAACAGAAAAATATAAATAAATAAAGCCATGTATTTGATGGACATCACATCCAACAGAGGCCTGGTTCAAAAAGTTCTTCCAAATCAAATGAAATTTTCAACATTCAGAGCAAACCAAGGCCTACTTTGTTGAGTTTAGGACAGAACACGGGGAGATTTAATAACCCTTCGTCTCCATCATCATTAGCCTGTCAAGCACGCCGCTTCAAAGGACAGAGCACTTCATTTGAGTCCGTCCACCGAGTCTGTGTGCAAACGTTATGAGTGTCACATTACCCTCAGCGTGATGGATAGCATCCTCCTCCGACCAGAGCCGCTGCTCAATTATGGTTAGTCGTGATCGATTGCACGTGGACTCCCCGTGAAAGAGACAAACGGCGGCGGGCAGTTTGTGCGATCCCGCTGCTGCTAACCTTTCCTATCAACGATGCAGCTCGTCTGTCACCCCGAGGGGGAAAGCCAACTGACAAAATGAAGGGATTTAGCGAGGTAGCTCGCAGGCTAACCACATGAACGTTCGGTCTCTTCGGAGGATGACTTGTATACCAGCCCTGTTTGCCTTGCTGGATATTTGTGTCGCGCTTTGGTGTGCGGAAACTGTGCAAACACACTTCTCTTTGTCAAAACGGCAAAAAAAAATAAATAAATAAAATGTACACAAAAACCAGGGGATGCTGTACAATTCTATTTCAGTCAATCATTTTCAAATTTAAAACATCTCTTCAGATTTTTTGGAGCTTGAGCAACTTTTTTTGTAAATGCTAATCATGGCTCTAAGGGCTACGATAGTTTTGTACTTCAATAAAGTAGTAACATATACAAGGTAAAACGATCCAAACTATGGAACATAGAGAGTACTTGCAAGTACATACAAGTGTACCTATAGAGTACTAACAGGAGGACTTACAAGTATTAACAGGGTTCTTCAAGGACATCTTCAGGGGTACCAGCGGTTTGTAAACGGTATCTATAGGGTAAGCTATAAATTTAACGGCAGGTTATTTGACAATAGTAGGAATTAGTAGAAATTGGTAATAACTATTAAAAGAATCTGTGTTACTGCGCCAACAGGCCAACCAGGTGCCACTCCTCAGTCCATCCTATGTCATATTTTATTACATAACCTACGGAAAACAGCACCGGCAGGAAACAGAGAAGCAAGCAGACAAGACGACAAAAGTTGTAACAGAAAAACAGAAAGGGAAACAAGACCCAGTAAAACGGCAAACTAATGTGAACAGAGAGAAACTTTGTCCAAAGACTACGACTTAAACCTGAGTCAAAGCCAAATACAAACATATATTTACGTCATTAAAAATGGCTTATGTTATCATGTAAAATGACACTAGAACTAATATAAATAACTTTATATTATACAGTTCACCTTCAAAGAGCTGAACCATGAAGTGTGTTAGTATTCCGTCAAACTTGGGAGCCTCACTTAAAAAAATCCAAAATATCCCTCTAAATAAATGTAATACTTGACTAATGTGTCTAATGCAGTTTGTATAATTTTTTAATGAGCCGATTTAAAAGACTTCCAGACAGAATGTCAATGAAAGTTACATCATTCCAAGGTAGCGCCATAGGAACCTGGGCTCTGTTACCCACTACTTACAAGATGACCAAGAATGTATTCGTACTGTTTATGAGAATAGTTGTTTACTAGCACATTTACTCCAGGATAACATCAGGAAAACTTTGAATATTCAGTGATTAAAGGCAACAGTAATACGATTTTAAGCTAACATAGGTAAGGAATGTAGGAGACTAAAGAAAACCACACATCTCCTGGTGGAAAGTTGCGTAACTCCATGACACAAAAATCCCTTTTTCCCCCAGCTGATGTATTTTCCACAGAATTGTTCCCTTCGTTTTCCAAACCCCGGGTGATTTGCTGCTGTAAGTCCGCACCGGTTTTACGCTTAAAGAAATAAACACGACACTTGTACTCAGCTTTATTCAACAGCAGCTTCCAGGTGCACGTGGACCCGAGCCCTGATTGGTGCACGCCCAGCGCAGAGCTTATCTCGGATCAGCCCAGACCGGGACATGCTCAATCACACAGAGTGACAGCCAGCAGCCGCTGCACTTCTGCTCTCATCTCTGCGTGCAACGTGTAATACACTCCGGTCTGACGTTTCACTCCTCCAAATGGAAAGTAACTCAATTTTCCACAGATGGTTTGAGAGCAGAAAGGGAGGGAGAAAAACAGGCTTAGGGGATGTGTAGTTTTTGGCAAGAAAGGCAGTGATTCACATTTTGAGGAAATGTAGAGGGGTAATTTCCTCCAATAGCTCTGACCAGTCGTATTTTTGTCCTTGAGTTTTTTTGTTGTTGTTGTTTTTGGGTTTTTTTTGGGTCAGATATGTGGAGCTGGGTAAACCTGAGCTCACTTTCTCTACATGTTTCTGTGTGGTTTACACGCTTGTTCAGCTGGTATAAATGTTCTGCTGTAATAACTGGTATTAGCATTATAGAAGAATTAGACCGCAGGGAAATTTTAGCTCTGAAATGACATTTATAAGTCTTCTGAATTAAGGGTTACTGAATCCAACAATAACACTGGAAACTGTGGGGCTTTGCTATCACCTAGTGGCTATTTTGAAGCATACATTCAGTTGATGTAGTCATGCTCTGAAATGAATTCAGATATATTAACATGAACTAACTCCACAATACATTTAAAAGCTTGGTTTAGTTTAGTTTAGTTTAGTTTGTTCAATCTAAAGCACTCTCTTACACACATGGTACTGCGAATCAACACTCCAACTACAAATCAAAAAAATTCAAAACAAAGCCTCGTATTGTATAAATCAAAAAAAATGAAGACTAAGGCTTTTCAGCTTAGATGTCAAACCTCACGTGTTCATTACAAATAAACCATTACCACTCTTGATGGATTTAAAACATAATAAATAATAGGGTGCATTCACACCAGCCCTCTTCAGCTTTAATCAAACTCTGGTTTGTTTGTCTAGGCAGTCCGGCTTGCTTGGTTAGGTGTGAATGCGTGTGAATTCTAATACAGACCAAAAAGGCAAACTCTAATCCACCTGCAAACCTACAGCCCGGAAAACAGGAAGTGAACTACAGCGCACGGCATTTTGGGTAAATAAAACTACAACAAATGCGTGCGTCTGACGCCAGCAGGAGAAACGGCTCATGTTATTTTATTTTTACCTGAGAAATCCCACAACCACTAAAATCTGATGCTTCTCCATTGTCGTTTACGTTTTGTGAAGTTGGAAGTTGCGCTTTGGAGGTTTTTGAGTCGTTTTCTTCAGTAGTTTCTGGTGCAGCGCCACCACAGGCGAGGAGGTGAACGGGTTTCTCAATCAGTTTGGATTGTTTCGAACCCCAGCAACTGAAAATGAAACAAATGTTGCAAATTTTGGTCCCCAGCCGAACCGAGTCTACTGAATTATCAGGTGTGGAAACGCCCTCAAAATCTGAGTTCTTACATCCACAATAATTGAGGAAAATGCTTACTGAACATTCAGTGTTTTTGGTGATGCAGCTTTGCACACCATTTTCACATGCCTCCAGCTCCTGCAGGGAAAAGTGAAGGGAATATGAGAAAATTTGTTGCAGTCCAGCAGCAGCTCTGCTCAGATTGATGGTGTTTGGGGATCAGACGCTCTCCAGTTTTGCCCGAAGGGAGAGGTGCTTCAGGGATAGCGTTTTTATAGAGACAGCAGAATGTCTGGCTCTGCGGTAAGAGGAGAAAAGACGGATCTCTCAGTTGGGGACTGGGAGCGTACAACGCTAGGTGATGGATATTTTCCTGGCTTTTCCCTATTTACTGTATAAAGCAAGGTCGGCTTTATGAGGTGATTTTCTTTTTTTTTTTTTAAATGTGTTTGACATCGATTTTCCCTCAAAGTCGGGGTCTTTTAGAGCTACACTCACTCCTGCACAGAAACAAAATCCAGGACGGCTCATGGCGTCTCGCCCGAGTTTAACTTCCCGACCCACATGAAGAAATAACTCAGAAACTCTAGATGTAAAACGGTAAATTTATTATTTTTTTTTTTTTTGAGTTCCCATCTAAGATATCCCATCTCTATATATTCTAAATGCCAGAAGAATTTGAGAAGGGAATATGTCAGAGATTTATTTATTCATATCTTTACAACCAGAGGTTTAGAGCAGAATGAGAACTATCGCTTTAAACAAACCATCCATCCATCCATCCATTTTCTGTTCACCCTTAGTCCCTTAATGGGGTCGGGAGGGTTGCTGGTGCCTATCTCCAG